>JAFVLL020036182.1:0-43948 GCA_021397915.2 Tor tambroides | reverse complement strand
GTTACTCCTTTTTAAAGATAAAACGCAAAAAAAAAAAGAAAAAAAAAAAAAAAGAATTACTACTTTCTTTTTTAGTTTAACTGACAGAGAAAATAACTTTTATACTTACTTTAAATAAACTTACCCGTTAATATTAATATTTTACCCAGTAAATGTCATTTGCCATCACACATAAGTGATAAATAATTAAATCCTGATTATTGAATTAAGTTTAGTGTGTATTATAGCTCTTCAAATGCCAGATCAGACTCTTTTACATGGCTCAAATTTTTCACATCCTCTTTAGCATTGCTCTTGAATGAGTGTCTATAAATAACATAATCATATTGCCAAAATTTCCTGCTGCCATTTTGACACATCCATTAGTGTAGCTGTCTTAATAAAAGTGCACATAATTGATGTGATCCAGTAGATTCCCCCTATTATCCACATCAGACTGACTGAATTTTAAGCGAAGTCTGTTCAGCTACTGAAAGCTGTGACTGTTGTTGTTTAGCAAAACTATTATTTGCAGCATGCAAGACCTGCTGAACACATTGTGTCACCATACGACCACCTGTTTTACATCAACAATCAAGCAGTTAGGGCTCTCGCCAACTTTAGCGCTGGCCGAGCACTGCGTCTGTGTAGAATAGGATTGAGCTTGAAGTGGTGAGGTGGAGAAAAGCGAGATATATGTACACAGTACGTTGCTTGCGGCCGTGGTCCCTTCATACTGGCCTCTGGTGGTTCATCACCTAGCTGCATGTAAAATATTTGAGGTGTTAAAAGGATCTTGGGTAGAATTTTACTCAGGGAAAGGCTGCCATCTCACTATCTGCGGTTTATAAAGTAATAGAGGCTGCAGAGGATGATGGAGGTGAATATTTAGTGTGTTAATGAGAGTACGCCAACTGGAGTAGAGGCAGCCAAGTGTGAGTCAATCGGAGGCTGAGTGTGATTACAGTATCTGAATAATGTTGAGTCAGTTACAGGTGGATCTCACTGAAATATGTCAAGAACATATCCAGGGCATAAAAATATGCATTTGATTTGCTTATTAGAAAATAGGCAACTTTCAGGCATTTTAACAAGCAAAAACCAGATAAAGAATTACAGCCTTATTGTAATGAGAATATAATGAGAGTCGTCCTTCAGAATAATGGCAATTACTAATAGTAAAATGTCCACATGCATTACAATAATGAGAGTTTTGGGGGAAATGTGCTCAATTGTAGTGAAAAACATGCTAAAATAGGTTTCAGTTTTGTTTAATAGTGATGGGCCTTTGAAAAGCATCTGAAACTGTATCTCAGGGGTGTTCTGTTATCAAGGGCAGATGTTTCTCATAGACATATTGACAACCAATGTTTCAGCATCAGCATAAAATTGCATGTATATGTCTCCATTAAAGCTGAGAAACGTATACATTGGAAGTGCCTGTTGAAGGTTAGAATGGTGCTGATTTCACAATTTATAATAGAACGTGCCTTTAGGGGTGTAATCAAGATCTGTTAGGGGGGAAAGTAGCTAAACGCGAGTGAGAGAGAGAGAGACAGAGAGAGAGAGAGAGAATGAAAGAAATGGAAAGAGCGATAGAGTTTGGCCTGCAGGCACAAAGTCTGGGGGTCTTAGTAGTAATCGGACATTGGAATTGTAAAACGTTTTGTCATCCTTTCAAAATAGATTGTTAAAACCAGATCAAATACTGGGCATCAAGTTACCATTAAAGCTGGGAGGCAGAGAATGTCACCTCCCTCCCAACCTATCCCTGCAAACCCTGGGGCATCAGCTGTCTCATGCCATTACCGCAACCTTACCATTTACATCACGTCATCTTAAAATGAAAACATGAAACATGTTCACAAACCATTGCGCTGCCATAGAACCACCATTTTTGGTTCCCCAAAGAACCTTTCAGCAAACAATTCTTAAATAAATCATTTTTATTTCTTAGTGTAAAGAACATTTCAATGATTTAAAGACCCATTTTTCCACTATAAAGAACGTTTGGTCCAATGGAAAGGTTCCGTGGATGTTATAGAACCATATATTCCACTAAAGAAGCTTTGTTTTTAAGAGTGTAATCATTTTCAAGTTTTAATGAGGTATTTTATGAGAAAAAAATGGAGGACAGGACGTGATGTAGAATTGACTGGATTGTAAAAAGTGGGTGTTGCATTCTAAAATAAAGCCAGATGGTTGAAAAAAAAAAAAAAATCTTTGTCACAAAAGCCCAAAAGGAGAATCGTTTCAGAGGCGTCCAAGTTATTACTTTTTGATGAAAGATTACAAAAACAAACATTTTTTTTCTCTTTGGAATAACGTGCACAGATGAATCGTGCACAATAAGACCAGAGGTGCGTATTAAGAAAGCAAATAGGGTCATTGTTGATTTCATGTTGACTATAAGAACACCTTTATTCGAGCATAAAGGAACACACCCTACCAGAATTAAATGCTTCAGTAACTTAATGTGCTTCAAAATGAAAGCTAAGTCTTTGTTGCTTTAGATCTTGTTCAAGGTGCTTCCCATCAATGTAACCCTTCATGCTTACTTTTCATCACTGGTTATTGTTTGCTCAATGTGACACTGCATTATTGTTTATGAGAGCTCTTAGATTTAAGTGAAATGGGGTTTTGGATGCACGTTTTCATGGTTTGATGTAAAAAAAAAAATGAAAATGCTTAGAATATATTTTAAAGAAACATTTTATTTGGGAATGCAGCACTGGAAAATCATGAGTTAAAGCTCTGGCAAACCCTGTAGCGTGTGCATTATCCCTGGACATTGCGCCTGTGGAAAAGCAGTTTACGCACAGCACAGGTTCCCTCCAAATTGTAATGCATTTTCCACGGCTTCTGTGCTCGCGGAACAACCGTCTGTTGGTTAACCCTGCTGTCACACGTACAGTATATTTTCATCTTAGCATTCTTTAGGTTTTCCTTTTCTTCTTAACCTCCATTAGCTCTTTCTGTTTTACAATATCTGTAGAACTGCCCAGTTCAGTAGTGTGGAAAAACTGCTACAATAGCTTGTAGTGTCTGAGAGCGGTTTGAGTGAAGACTTCTCCAGCTGGGAAGAGGGTTTGCCAGTATCAACCAAATAAAGCCCTGGAACGATCGATGGTTAATTTAAACTGGGGCAAGAAAAATGTCCGATAGCAGCCTCCGAATTATTTAGCCTCAGTGTTTCAATATTAGAGGAGAGGCATGACCTGTAGTACCACAATGCAGACGCCTGACGAACTTTACAATTCAGTCATAAATGTAGCCAGTCAATGATGGTTCTACCAGTGAAATAGCACTGCATACAGTGGGTATGTCTGTTATAGCTGCGGTTTTATAAGCTTGGGCTAAAAATACGGTAGTAGCTCTGTTTAATGTCACTTTTATGGAAATTTCATTTTTTAAAGAGCACAAACTGTTCTTTAAATCCTGTTCATCTACATAGTGTTCACTTTGATATCTTCACTATACCTGGAGTTTCTTCAATGTAACCAATTTGGTTTGTTTCGAAAAGTGACCTACATACAACACGTCACCTGTCAGTGCCCTCACTGCTCACAGACGTGACGCTGCTAATAGAGCGAGCGGCTCCAAAAGCTATGCAGAAACGATAGAAGTTGTGGCCTGGTGAAGGTTGGAGTGACAGATATATTTAAGCTTCTTAGGTCAAAATCTAAAAATAGCTTTTCAGTGAGATTTTTAAAAATCTGTTTCAAATGTCACGTAATATATTTAAAATATTTAATATATTTAATATATATGTGACCCTGGACCACAAAATCAGTCTTAAGTCGCTGGGATATATTTGTAGCAATAGCCAAAAATATATTGCATGGGTCAAAATTATCCATTTTTCTTTTATGCCAAAAATCATTAGGATGTTAAGTAAAGATCATGTTCCATGAAGGTATTTAGTAAATTTATTACTGTAAATATATCAAAACTTCATTTTCAATTAGTAATATGCATTGCTAAGAACTTCATTTGAACAACTTTAAAGGTGATTTTCTCAAAATTTAGATTTTTTTGCACCCTCAGATTCCAGATTTTCAAATAGTTGTATCTCAGCCAAATATTGTCCTATCATAACAAACCATACATCAATGGAAAACTTATTCATTCAGCTTTCAGATGATGCATAAATCTCAATTTCGAAAAATTGACACTTAAGACTGGTTTTGTGGTCCAGGGTCAAATATTTACAAATATTTTTATTTTTTATTTGTTTGTTTATATTATGATGATCATCAAAAAAATCCTGAAAAAATATTATAATGTTTTCCACAGCAGCTTTTTAGCATTAATAATAATAAGAAATGTTTCTTGAGCAGAAAATCAGCATTTTATAATGATTTCTGAAGGATCACATGACACTGAAGACTGGAGTAATGATGATGAAAATTCAGCTTTGCCATCACAGAAATAAATTGCATTTAAAAACATATGAAAACATTTTATTAATATTTTACCATATTACTGTTTTACTGTATTTGTGATAAATAAATGCAGCCTTGGTGAGCTTATGACTTCTTTCAAATGTTAGCAACCCAAACTTTTGTATATTCTTGGTTAACTCTTGGTTAAAACTTCAGTGAATGTGTGGGAAATGTTTGCATGAATAACAAATAAAGACTAAGAAACTAACACCAACTACAGTAGATTTTTTTTAATTATACCTTACATACAATGTGGTCTATTTCTGCACGGCTGACTTCAAATGTCCTGTTTGTTTATTTCCAGAAATTAGCAGCACGTCTGCCGAAGATCCGGGAGGCTCGGGATGCACCTCACAGCTGCATCTGTCCACCAGGTACGTCTGTTAACCCCATTCATCCACAGCTCGCCCCTCCTCGATCTCTACACACCTGTGAGAGTGTGCTCCGCCTGTCACGTCTGATATGCAGTTGAATGTATGTTGCGATTAAGCCTTTTGAGCTTTCCTTCCGTGAAATAGTCTTTTGTCTTCAGGTATGTGAAGAGATGCTATTGTTGCCAGGATAGAGATGTGATTGACTAGATCTCATTTCCCATGTAATGTAAATGAGTGAAAAGAGCCTCCTCTCCCCGACCCGTTCACTGGTGCCCTCGGACTGGCATTGCTGTGGTGACAGGTGCAGTCGTATTTTCGGGCACTGTTGGCAGTCATTGCTTTCACTTTGTGTTTGAGCGGGTCGTGATGCAAGCTGGAGTGTTGGGATGGCGTCATCTGGCTGTTCCTGAGAGCAGGGAACAGTCAACAAGGTTCACGGAGTACGACTAATAAGTCACATCCGTATGTCAGACAGGGATCGTTAACTCTTTGGGGGTTCAATTTTTTGTTAAATTATAAATTAAATATATTAGCAATTAATAGTAAATATATAATAAAAGTAATTATACAGTTGAACAATTGAATAAAAATGGTATAAATATTAAATAATAATAAATTAATAATATATTATATAAAATTATTTATACAATTGAATAATATTATAGAGTATTAAATATCTAAAAAAACTGAAATGTATAAATTAAATTGTGTGTTTTTGTGTGTGTGTGTGTGTGTGTATATATACATATATATATATATATATATATATATATATATATATATATAGAATAAAAATTGTTTAAATATTAAATAATAATAAATTACACACACATAGGCCTACACATATTAAATTGGCCTCAGTTCTAATAGTCTTTCACTTTTTCTACTAACAGCGAAGATTAGCAGCTACATTTTAACTTGCTTCCCTAACATAACCTCCAGATGTCAATCATTAGACAACCTCTCGTGTTATAGCCTGTGCTTGTGTGTGTGTGTGTGTGTGTGTGTGTGTGTGTGTGTGTGTGTGTGTGTGAATTTACACATCTCTGAGAACCATGCCAGATGGTACAGACATCTCCTTGTTAATTAGGCTAGTCAGTACTAGTCATTGTTGTGTTAACTGAGTGGGAAGTGACTTCAGACAGCGTAGTGAAACCAGTTTAAGATGGACATGTCTTGGATAGGCACTTTCGAACCAGGTGTGGGGACCATTTAACAGCAGGCATCCCAGATAATGGCCGTGTTGGTTGTTTATTGCTGTGCCGTGGGAGAGTGTCTGATCTCACAATACAGTCTGCGCTTTTACTTCGTTTCAACCATTTGATGTAAACCAGGCAAAATAACGTGTCCATTGACTGTAGATACAGTACAGTTTGTATACATTTTGCCAGTTTTTTCTTAATGCATGCAAATAAATACTATGTGTATGTAAGGAAGTGTCCGCATATATGTTGTTCACCATGTCACCAGCTGCCGCTTGTCAATCATTCCAGCACGCAGTGTTCAGATGGCTTCCATTCCATTGTTTATTTTGAGTGCTCAGCGGTGGGTAATAGTCTGTGACTCCTTCATCAAACGCACAGACTCGCTTGTATACATGTAGCATTGATTTAATGTTTGAGCTACAGTTGAGGCGTAATAACTTGTCTATCCACAAAGGTGTAATTGTACAAACCCATCAACAAAATAGTGCTTTAGCGTATAGTTAGCGCTTCCTCTTCCAAGTTCATAAAGAATGCTATGTGTATGTCATGTGCAGTTCAGCCCAAGGACAGTATGTTATTATTCTTGGCTTGGCGTGTTTAAGTGAAGACGATGTGTGGTGTGACTGTCTGTGAGAGTACCTGGTGGTTTTATACACAATTTTTGTTTTTTTAAATTCTGTGTTTAGTCCAAGCCTGTTCCTCTTGCAGTGCTACTATGCTCTCAAGACAGCTGGTATATGGGCTTGGGGAATGTTTCAACACATCCAAATGTTTATTTTTTCTGATTTTGCGAATCCCAAGGGGCTTCAGAGGTTAAGTTCACTCAACTCGTGTTTAAAAACCCATTTGGCTCATTCTCATTCACTCGGAAATCCTCTAAGATTTGTTTTTATTAACAAAGTCAGCGTTGGTTCATACACGCAACTGTTTACCCTCCAGCGCTGCACGTTTCAGCACTAAAGCGGTAACAGTGCTACACATTCTTACTGTGAAAAAAGCTATTTCCCATCTCAGAGTCATCTTTACACTGCAGGTATGAATATGCCTGTGTAGATTATAGGGCTGAATGATATTAGAAACAACTGAAATTGTGATGTTTTGTTTTTCTGCGATATGTTGCCATAAGGATTTTTTACCAGATCATTTAAATAGCTGTGTTTGGGGGAAAAAAATCAATCTAGAATAACTGGGGTGTGCATCAGCATAGAAAATAAAAATAACTTAAAATTATTTATATATATATATATATATATATATATATATTTTTTTTTAAACCCTTGCCCTTTCTTTTTTTCTTTTTTTTCCCATTTTGTTTTTCTTTTCTTTTCTTTTCTTTTCTTGCACTGTTTTATAAAAAATCAAGTATTTCATAAATTATTTTATTTTATAACTATAAACGTAGGCTACATTAATATTTGTGTCTAAATTTCAAACATCAAACCATCTAGCTTTTATTTAGGCAGTTTGCTGGAAAGTAAACAGGTTTTCGAGTGAAATGCAGTACTGTGTTCATTTACACGCTTACAGCTCATGATACAGTGTTTAGTGACTGGTCATTACAATCAATTTTATTTTAATATATCATACAATCTTACACTCTAAAAAATGCTGGGTTAAATACAACCCAGTGCTGAGTAAATATTGGACAGAATGCTGGGTTGTTTTCAACCAACAGTTGGATTAAATGTTTAAACCAACCTTCTGGGCAGTAACCCAACCGCTGGGTTCGTCCATATTTTACCCAGCGCTGGGTTGTATTTAACCCAGCATTTTTTTAGAGTGTAGCTATTAGAGTATTTGTCACATTCCGATTTTTAATATCTTATACTGATAATCTTATAAAATGTTTAAGTAAATTCCTCCCACTTGAAAAGATTGCTATAGAATAAATGCTCTGATGGAGTATGTTTTCATTAATAATTTAAACCTTGATTTTTTAACCATTATGAGAATCATAATAGACAGATGTAAACATGGCAGGTTGCGTGACATGAACGAGCAAGGTAAAACAGAATATGGTCCAGATAACATTAATACGGGTTCACTTTTAGCGAGGATAAAAATGATTTATGTGACCACAGCATGTTTTGTGTGGTGATTTATTAGCTGCCAAGAGCATGAAACCATTGCAAAGACATTTAGAATCCAAACACTCAAACAAACCAGCTGAAATGACCTTAATACTTTAATAAATATTTAAGTAAATTTATGTCTTTGATTTTGTTTAGTTCTGTACGATAAACAGTTTTTTGGTTGTTGAGTCGTCGCTTGTTAAAACCAGTTAAGCACCACTAGTTTATAAGTGTTTTAGGTAAATTTTCAGCATGCGTGTTGTTTAGCTGTGACCTTCTGAACAGATGTGTATATAAAAAAATGTCATCCATGGCTTATCGTAGATGGCTGGATGTGTGACAGTTCTGTTAACAGCGACTGAGGCAATGTCGCTATTTAGTCATCAGAGAAAACAAGAACGTAGAGTGTATACATAACGACAATGATTTACAGCTCCAAAAAATGTTTTTGGAACGGCATGTTTATCTGCCCAGCCTCTTCGCTGGTATCGAAGGGTCACGGTGACGTGAAAACCAAATGCACGCGTCTCGAGGTGTGAATGAACTGTGTAGACAATTGTGGCATACTGATGGATATGATGCTCTTTGTTCTAGCAGAGATTTGTAAAAATGATCCCGGAGGCGCTTACTGCCAGCAGCTTTGTCAGTGTACAGGAAAACTCCCATGACAGTTAGATTGAATCCAGGCCCAAGCACCCAGAACGCTCTTGAATCCACGCATTGTTTCCCGAGAAGCTGAATGGCACTTTCTTGGACGAAGTAGTAGGAAACAGAGAGAAAGAAAGAGTCGGCCGCCCTCTCGGCTTCTATGTACCGCACACCCCCCATTGCTCTTATTTCTGAAAAACCAAAGAGGCGATTGCCTGAAGGATTTAGCGTCTTTGTGACTGGATTCCGACCGCAGACCAGCATGGGTGGCTTTAGTTGTGTCACCAGGGGTCGTAAGGGATTGAGTAAGAGTGCTATCTTTAAACGTGTGCATCACGGACACCTCTCTGTTGGTCTTCTGGTGGATTGTTTTGAGTGCCATAAAGAGCGGCACGATGGATTTCATTGCATGGGATTAATCACGAGTACAACAGGAAGGGTGAGAGGCCTCTAAAGCCCCAAGCTTCACTGCAGGAAGTGACATTTGGCAGTTTACCTGGATGCGGTCCGAAGAGAAGCCATATCTAGTGTGTGTAATCTGAGCTTGACTCCGGGAACTTTATGTATGACATATTTGCCATATTTAACATCCCCATCATCCCAAAATGCTCAACACAGCCAAGAGGAAAAGTGTGTTGCTCAGAGGGTAATTGAGTTCTCAGTTACACTTCAATTAAGTATCAACTCAAATGTTTTCCTAATATGACTTAGTAGAAACAAAAATAGACACAAATGAGGCAATTGTTGACAAACCGCAGGAGTACTATAAAATGCAGACGCCTAGTATAGCCAGAATTTGGTGAGAAATATTTGGGATCTTTTGATTGCATACCTTAGTATCTCGGCAAGTCTGAGCACAGTTTGAGACCTTGTTGTGATATCTTCTGAAATTCTCAAGACCCTAGTGAGATGACTAGGGTATATTCTCATTAGAGTCAGCCAAAAGTCTCTACATTTTAATCTCATTGAAATTACAGAGATATTAAAGCAATAGAATTTGTGGGAGAGACTGTTCACAACTCACTGAGGGTTGTACATAACCCAGAACAAACCTTAAAAAGACTGGTTAAATATTTCTATGTTTAATTGCTTTAACTACACTCTAAAAAAATGGTGCTGTATAGCACTAAAAGTGGTTCTTTGGCTCGTAATCATAGGGGAACCACTTTTGGTGCTGTACAGCACCAAATCTTTACCCCCTTTCCACCAGCTGGAACCAGGTGCTAGCTCAGAGCTAGTGCTATTGCCGGTTCTTAGTTGGTTCGACTGGCGAACCCTTTAAGAACCGGTTGCTTTTCCACAGGCTAGAGAGCCAATACAGAGCCAGGTCTTACGTCACTGAATACGTTTCATGTTTCGGTTCACTAGCACAACAGGCTTGTTCGAGGTGCATCGGTGCCATGCAGACCGATCGATCGATCGGCACACAACACACTGAAGCACCGCGAGAGCGATCCAAAAGCATAAAGAGCCGTCTGTTTTCCAGTCGCTCCCGCAGCTCCCCGATGCCTCGCACTGACCGGTCCGCGCAGCGCCGATCCATCCCGAACAAGCCTAAACAAACTATCAACAATGGCGGACGTTGCGTTGCTATTGATGTTCATGGCTTTGCGAACCTACATCGGCATCCAAACACGGCGAATCCAACGTGTTCGCGTTTAGCTGCTATTTCAAATATGGCGGTCCAAAGTTTCTGTTCGTCTTGTTGGTCACAGTAACCCCGCCCCCAGCCCCTGACGCAAGCGGTTCTTCCTTCTAGCCCAGCAATGTTTTGGTGCTACTTACGAACCGCTTTTCTTGGTTCGGAGCTGGTGCTTTGGGTGTCGAAAGACAAAGAACCGGTTTGAAACTAGGCTCTGGCTCCGAACCAGCACTGGAACTGCCTTGGTGGAAAAGGAGTATCAAGTGGTTCTTCAGCGGTTCTTCACCGGTTCTTTGGCATGACTGAGGGGCTATATAGCACCGCTACCATATACAAAACCTGTTAAGCTCCTGTATGGTTCTTCAGCGGTTCTTCTGTGGTTCCTTGGTATTGCTAGTCCTATAGCACCACTGCCGACAAAGAACCTGTTAAGCCACTTTAAAGGCCTTTACGACAAAGAACCACTTCCTCGCTGGTGCTGTTTAGCACCATTTTTGCTGAAGAAATGCAATGCAATATGGCATCTCTTATGGTTCTACATAGCACCATTTGGACAAAGGTGCTATAGTTACCTTTAAAGATATGTAGGAAGGTGAGAATCAAAGTGGTTCCCCTATGATTACTAGCCAAGAACCACTTTTAGTGCTATATAGCACCATTTTTTTAGAGTGTAGTGCTGTCACAACACCAAAAAAACAAAACATAACAATTATAACAAAAACTATTGAACTACTATGAACTATGGAACTACTATTTTAACTATTTGATTATGCAAAATTTTTTATAAATTAAATGAGTGGATTAATAATGCTAATAATAATTCTAAGTAATATATCATAACATCAAATCTGTTGTACGGAACACATTATGGAATACATTATAATCGATTGGATCTATTGTGAAATCTAATTTAAAGTCTTCTCCACTGCTAATATTATCATTAGCTGCGTTTCCATTACTCTTCAAATTGCACAAATTGAAACTGCAAATTGAAAATGCAGCCAATGGAAACATGTCAATTTCACAAAAACTCCCATATATCACAAAAAAGTTTTTACGCTCGCATGAGATGGTTTTTCAGGCAATTTAAAAAAAGGAATATATCGCAATGCTGCAATGGAAACCGTTTTTTCCCCCGCATTTACAGGTCTCCTGGCGTACTTAAAAGTCACATGATCATTGTTTAATGTACTATAGCCTCCAAGAAACACCTTATACTGTATGTGGCCGCTCTCAATTATAAGGGGCTTTCTTTGCCATTATTGCTTGGATAACATCTTATTTACACTTCACACATCTGTGGTGCATTACGACTCTGACGCGGAGCTGATCGTGGCCACTCTAGTCAATGCTTGTGTTTATACGGCATGGCTGGTTTCAGAAGCAGCTCTCCGCACTGCTTCACTAAAGATAGGAGATATAGGCCTGTAGCCTTCGATTAAAAATAATGATTAATGCTGTGGCTGCGATATACGCAAACCTAACAACATCCGTCACCAAGACTCATCACGAGAGGAAAAAATTATGTTTTAGTCGCATAACATTGGTTAATGGAAATGCCATCATTCCGCAAGTTTTTTTTATCAACATTTATAAAATATCGCAAAAGTTTTGCGAAAATAATGGAAACAAGCCTATTGCCAGTCGTTGACATTTAGGATGCAATCATGCATTTAAATACAGTTGTCACATCCAAAACTTTGCTTGTGTACTTGGCAGCATGGAAAATATCACTTTTATTCTTATTTTGAATGGGCCTCATACAGATATAGCAAGCAATAAGTGCCTCCTTTGTCATTACTGAAGTTGTCAGTCAGTTAAGTTCAGCATCAGCTCATTCTTACAAAAACTTCCATAATAATAAATTAAGCTGTCTGCATTGCACAACAAAACTCTTGTTTACATAGTGTTTATGTTTTGTTGGAAAGAGTTAGCAAGCGTTAACTTGTGCTATTCAAAAACATTTTGAGCGTTATTGAGTTGAGTCTTAAACACCTCTGATTGGCCATTGCATTCACATGTTCAACAGACATGTCTGTGATTGGCTACAATGCTTAATACTGCAGAAACAAGATGTGATGCTCCTTAAAGCATATTTGATACTCTTCAAAGAAATCTTACACAAATACACATGGGAGTGTTTGAAAGCAGCTGCCCATCAGCGGGTACCAGGTACTTCAGAAAGGCTGGTATTTTTAAATTTTTTAAATTTCAGTATTGACTGGTCATAACACTAGCTGCTCTAAAGACAGAATTGTTTGTCTTGGCTGAACCAAGCTTTTGGACCAATACATTTTCAATGTGGACGGAGCTACCCTCTCAAATAGAAAGCATGCAAAATGTTTTTCAGCTCATTGGTTTTTGTGGTACAGAAACATTGGGATTAAATGGCTTTTTATCACTTGTTGCTTTATTGTGTCACACTTGTTAGAATACAGTGTAATGCTCTTGCATTATGGCTGTTGCATTGCATACGGCACACAGTGTCAGAGTTGTCAGAGCGTCTCCAGAGCTCCCACAGGGACATGGTGCACACAGCACATGGCATTCTGGGCACTCAGAGAACGCCCAATGCATTATCTGATGACAGACCAATGCAGACCCTCAGGACTGGATCAAAGAGCACTGCAGTGTGTTGGACAGAGAGAGAGAAATACACAGAAAGATTAGAAGCAACCTCACAGTGCTCAAATTAACTCAGTACATTAAAACCAGTTGATACTATCTCTCGAACAGCACAAGAGAAGAAGGAAAGGAAAAACGCTCTAGCAGTTGCAGTTAAAAATGCCTTAATGCTCTTGTAAACAAGAGGCTTCCTCTGATCCTCACAGCAGGGTCAGGTGAAAGGGTCGTGCTGCTGGTTATTTAAGGAGTTCCAAGTTCACATTGACGTGTCTGCTGACAGGAAGAGGGGCTTTTGGATCTTGTTTCCTCGCCCGTGATTACTTTACACCGCAGCTGCCAGAGAGCAGCCTTTACTTGGGAGAGGTGTAGTCTGTGAGTCATGACCGACACAGACGAGAGATCTTCAGATGGACAGAGAGAGGATGAGACTGTGAGAGAAACAGGGTTTCGGAGAACTCCGAATTTAAGATTTGGCTTCCTTCATGAGAGTGAATCTATCTATATTGTTGTTAACTTGAAATGATGAGTTTATCTGTTTCTGATCACTAAAAATACTATGTTACATTTGAAATGATTCACAACCAGTCACAACCTGATAATTGGTTTTGTACGTGAGAGAGAGAGGGAATAATGTGTCTGTTTTTCACATAGCACATGTTGTGCTGGATATTTATTCCTGATGTCCTCACAGAAGATATCCACATTGTATATTTGATTCTAAACAGTTTGAATCTTGTAGAAATATTTGTGGCTAGAGTCAATGATGGCATGAGGAATCTTCACTCGAAACAAAGGATAATGTATTATGAAAATTCAGTGGTTAAATATGTTATTCTGGGAATGTTGCTGGAATAAGTAGTTTGAGGAAATGCACAGTCGTTCCACAGTGGTTGGCCAAAAACGAGCAGCAGTTTTTGATTCCACAGATGCATGATAGTGAATCTGTGAAGGTGAAATTAGGTGTAATCAAAACCCAACTCCATTTAGCCTGTCATAAAAATACAGTTGGAATGTCTGTAATGAAAAAATGTACATTGTCTGGAAATCTTGCTGTAACAATGCTATGGCCCTCAATTTAAAAATCCTGAGAAGTATGAAAATTGTTTCCTAGAACTGAGTTTACATAACGGCTGAATAATGATACGTAGAATTATGCACATAGCTCAATGAAAAAATAAACCAAACGTGCAAATAATTTAGCAAATTGTCATATTGTCAACAGTCCCTCTCTGCTTGTATATTCTGATTCGCTAAGACTCCAAAAATAGACACTTCAGGACAAGCAAACAGCAACATACAGCGTGATTTTGGTTTACAAACAATTGTGTCACTGTTGGTTTGCTTGAACAAACTTTAAAGTGAGCACAACATGTTGAAATCTGTGCAGACGTCATCAGAGACAAAAAACATTAATAATTAAATAATATTAGTAAGTAAATCCAAACTATAATGTCCTCATTTACAAATGAGAGTGCATTTCTCTCAAAGCGAAGATTTCTCACAAATATTTTGAACAAGGCAGAAATTCATGCAGGTTTAGATTTTCTTTGGACATGAACCAACAAACACAAACATCTTCCCACCAGGTCTTAGATTCAGAGAAATTTTAAGCACTTCTGCAGATGGTGATAAAAATTAGAAGTAAACTGAACCGATGCAATCTCCCAGCTGAACATAGGAATGATATCAAATGCTGTTGTGGTCACTTCTACTGGTCTTTTTAAAATTGGTTAGTTTAGTCACACGCTGGAAGAATAGCTTTAGTTTGGAAACCTAAATCTTTCTGCTTTAACAGATCATGTGTTTTTGTGTCCCCTGCTGAATTCCACTCATTGCACACTTTGTACACTCAGCTTTTGGAAGAGACGCTGAATCCAAAAATATACTTTGAAAAAGTATTGTAGTGAAAATTTTGAAAAATTGTTTGTGGCTGCTAGTATCCAGTGGTCAGGCCACATAAGGTCAGGTTGGCACTGGTCCATCTGGTCTTTAATTAAAAGAAACAGCATTTGGTTGCACAATAATCATAGCTTACATTTTTATATAATATAATATAATATTACAATGCATTTGTACTGTATTTCAGACTTTCATCTAAAGTAAATGCATGTTATAAGGCAAACTTATTAGTTTAAATTGCTAATTGCTAATAAAGTCAGAATTGTTGGCAAGGTACAGTACAGATCTTGGAAAATGTGGTTACTGCTACAATGTCCCTTACAATAGATGTTAAATTGAAATTTTATTGAATAGGACTCTTAGCAAAGCCAACACTGCAAAATCAAAACCTAAAGTGTATTTACATTATGTTCCAGCTCACTGAAGCACTGGAAAGCAGTAAATTTCATTGTAGACAGACACAGGATCTGCTTTTACTCTAGGAGTCTGATAGTCTGATATCATAAACCAGTGCGGTTTGTGTGCATATGTGTGTGTGCGTGTGATTCATGGTCCTACTCCCCTGAGGTTGAGTGTGTGCTGGCATCATGGGTTGAGGCCCCGCGACTCGCAGCAGATTTCCTGTGGGCATCAAGGTGCATTCCGCTCACTGCTGCTCACAGGGAGCTCGCTCGCTTCTTATGTTAACAGCTCCGGGCAGACGTCCAAAAACAACAGTTTTTATTGAATTTGAAAGAAGAAAAAAATCCCCTATTGGACTATTTTGTTCCTCAGGCTATTGCTTTAACGGTAGTTGAAATTGTAGTAGCACATTTCTAAAGGTCGTGTGTCACCTTTTAGAGTCTAAGACTAATTAAGTGCTTGAAAGTCTTAGCAGAAGAGGATGTCGCCAGCATGGCCCCCCGCTCAGAGGCAAATCTCAGCCCTTAACTCCTTCAAATATGGCTAGGTTTGTTTTACATGGCATTCAAAAAGTATTCACCCCTCCATACAATATTTATCACTTTGCTGTGCTCAAGTCAAATGATAGGCCTACCATTAATTTGCACAAAGTCATGCTAATTATTGCACTGCATTTTTAGTAAGTCACTACTAATTTAATCAACTCATATTTGTCATTTATGTCCACAAGAGAATGATGCATCACATAGGATAATATAATGCTTTCATATGTTTGCATATTGAATGAATTTCTTTACTCCTAAACGTTAAACGGTTTTTATTGACTTTTCGCAATGGCAGAATTACATACTTCTGGGCATTTGCAAATACAGTATTAATGAAGAGTAATATAAATAATGATTATTTTGTTACAGTAGGTATACTGAATAAGATTTTTACATGCCCCAATCTTATTTCAGATTACTAGAAAATATAATTGTAGAGTAGTCTTACCTTGACCTTGACCTTGAACTGTGTTGAGTTAAGTTTCAGGAGGTTAATGGTTCCTGAAGGCATGTAAATACAGTATAAATGTGATCGGTTAAAGTCTGTATAATATTAAACATTAAAAGGAATGAATATAACACGCAAAGCACAGGTTTTATTTTCTCCTGTGCTGTGGATCAAATCAGACAAGGGTTTGCTTGACAAGTCAGATACACATCTTATGTCATCAAGCTTCTCACTAACAGAAACAGCAGAGACAGAGCAGGAATCTGTGCACCATCTAATTTAAAGATTGTTGTTACTAGATTTTAATCTCTGTTATATGGTCTCTGGATTTTGCACAGTTTTCATGCGTAATCCTCCAGTTTTTCAAGCATGCTTGGTCCCAAATAATGAAGAAATCAGTCCTCTTCTGACTAAACCCTTGGCATCAATGCTGCTTTTAGGCTAATAAGGACTAAAACAGATGGCCCAGTATGAAAAGACTCACGTAGATGACTTACCTCTCTCTTTTATGTCCACATCAGGCACTTATTTGGTAAATCGTCCTTGGAGCCATGCTTATGTCATTTCCTCTGAAGTTCAGTCACCTTTTCATATGAGACCAGAACTCATTAGATCAGTGACGTGCACATTATTATTGAGAGGCATTTAAAAAGGATTAGGTCACTTGAAGGCAGCAATTATTAGTTATTAATTTAAGGGCATGTCATAATATGAGGTTAATTTGACTTTTACTACTAGCAAATGTATTCCACATGATTCATAAATTTAACTTCATCTGCATGTGTATTTTGTTGAAAGGACACACTGTGGTAGTTGAATTTGTATTCTCAGGTATTTATATAGTTTGTTGTATAGTGTTGCTCAGCTGAACTATTCAGTAAGTTCAGTAATGTTTTTGTGAATTATTTTCTAATATTGTGAACAATTTTTACAATTTAAAATCTCTGTTCTATTTTAACATATTTTAAAATGTATCCTGTGATTGTAAAGCATCATTACTCCAGTCTTCAGTGTCACATGATCCTTCAGAAATCATTCTAATATGCTGATTTGCTGATTATCAATGTTGAAAACAGTTGAGCTGCTTAATATTATACAAAAAAGATACAAATAGATTTTGTCTTTACTGTCATTTTTGATCAATTCAATGCCTCCTTGCTAAATAAAAGTATTGATTTCTTTAAAAAAAATCACACTGACCCCAAACTTTTGATTGATAGTGTACACTATAAAAAGTATGGTTTTTCTACTTGATCTAACCCATTGACAAATTTAACAAAAGTAACAAAGAATTTAATATAGCTTAAAGGTTTGCAAATGTTTTTGAGTTTCTCCAGCTCTGCACATTTTGGATGTGTCCGGACATTGTATTGACTCCTTTTCCACAAAGTGACAGGTTTAAGGTTGCACTGGTTTAAGATTGTTGATAACCTCAAAAGACTGCCGCTAATTCAGCAGAACAATATCTGTTTCAGGCTAAAGGAACTCCTGGAGGCTCACATTGAGCTCTGACCTCTCACCCCCCTTCAGTCAGTGCTGATTACCTATAATCCTGTGATGTACTTATTGGAATGGACATTGGAGCCACATCAAAGAGAAGAAATAAGATAGTAGAAGACCAGATAGATGTTATGGACAATGGTCTGCGTGATTGTTTGAGGAGAAAAGAGCAAACAACTGAAGCAGAAACAACAGAATTATCAGTGGGGAGAATTACTCTTCACAAGGGATGTATAGGCAATTCTGTCAGCATTATCACCATTTCTGTCCAAAATGAAAACATTCAAATCTCTTCAAACAGTTATCAAAACACCCCTAGTTCCACTATCAGTCGCAGCAAAAGAGACCACTGTAGCATATGCTTAAGATCATTGATGGGTGTTTACACTTTATGGCTTAAGAGACCATTTTAGCCTTTGACATTTGCATATAACTCACAGACCTGGACCCTATATTCTACCTTTATATGGCTGCTAAAGTGCCAGTGGTTGCCCCCACTATCAAGAAGAGGCTAAACAGATCAACTCTGTTCTCTACATCAGACTTCAAACACATTCCGAAGGAGCCCTCAGTACCAGCCCCTGGCTGACAAGTGGACTAACCCCCACGATTACAGGATAGATAACACACACACCCATAGAGACATTTTCTTTATTCCAGACCGTGTTAATCAGTTACGGGTATCTGGTATCTCAGCGTGTGTTGTTTGTATGTTTCCTTTTTATATTAACCTAGTTACCGCCGTTATTTGTATTAGTAAGCTCTAAACACTCACATTCAGGTGTATGAATGTATCTCTGGTTTAATATATGTTAGGTGTCTCTTTCTTGATATCAAAATGATCTGCTCTTTCTCAAACAATGATGTACACTATGTGAACGTACAAGTTTTACTGTACTGTGGGAAGAATCACACCAGTCATAACAGTCATAAAGAGCCAGAGCAGAACAGTCATAAAACATGCAAATGAGATGTCAAGTGGAACAAAGAAACACTTTCCCGCTGAAACTATGTGCCTTGTTATTGGTCAAACTAACCAAAATGGGTGTTACAGGGAAACCAGATAAAACTTCTCCCACACCCAAAAGGTGGGCTCTTCTCTTTACTTTCGGTGCCCTGGAGACACACATCACCGTGGAAAACTCGCGACTCCCCTTTCGGGGGGAGTCCGAGCTTCTGGCAGATATAAGTTCAGTAACTTTGGCGATTTAACTTCGGACCAATCAACCCATGGCTGGAATGACGAAGCTTTCACTCCTAAAGGAATTCATCAAGAATCTACGCATTATACATGCACCAGGACACTTCACTCAGCACCAACAAAAACCAATATGCAAGTAACCGCTTGTTAACTATTTAGATGCGCTTCTAGGCTTCGACCCCTTTTAATTAAGGTATTTTAATTTCGATGGTTCTAACAGGTTGTGTTTAGCTGATTATGCTCTCTCTCTCTCTCTCTCTCTGCGCAAATCCTGCCATTATGCTCTCTCTCTCTTGCGCGCGCGAGCGCTCTCTCTCTCTCTCTCTCTCTCTGCGCAAATCCTGCCATTATGCTCTCTCTCTTGCACGCGCGAGCGCTCTCTCTCTCTCTCTCTCTCTCTCTCTCTCTCTCTCTCTCTCTCTCTCTCTCCATGCCTCCCTGGTGGTGGCATCTATGTTTAATGTGTGTATGTTTGTGTCCAGTTCGATGTTACATGTTCCCCTGTAGTGTAGTTTAATAAACATCCATATGTATTCACACTTGGTTGTCTGTGTCTGCCGCTCACAGGTCACTTTGGCGTTCCGGTTTTGCTACATGCTCTATGAGCGATGTATTAGTAAGGAAAATAAATTTTTCGTGGCCAGAGAAATAATTTCCCTTAAAATCAATAGACGATTAAAACTGTCCGTACTGCGGACGAACAAATCATTTTATTGTACTATCAAGGCTACAGTTAATTCCTGAAGATGAATATATAATTGATAACAACCCGTTATGATTAATTATGTTCATCTCACTTTGAGCTAATTTACTACACCACCTCGCAATATTTACTATTGCATCCATGAACACCATCCTTCCACTAATGGGCCTCCTGGACCAAAGCAATGTCAACCCTCTTTTGCCACAATAGTTCTAAAAAACTATTTTTTATCCATTGACATTACAACTTAGTATATTAATTTCAGTCATTACTATCAAACAAATGAGTGAACTGGACAAATGAGAGAAAGTTATACCACTGCAAATGAATTAACTGAAGTCTGCCTTTAAAAACCCATTAACATAAAGAAAACCCACCCCATAAAACTTTACAGACTAGGGTGAAAACCCCAGGCTGCTGCCCTCCCCTGTCTTAATCAGTGACAGTAACATGACAGCCAGTACAATTCTTTAGAACACAGCCATTAGCCCTATTATAAGAGAACATAATAACTTCGAATTCACACGAGTAATAAAGTGAGGTTAAAAAAAAAAAAAAAAAAAAAAAGGAGCATGTATGACATTGGAGCCTTTTGATTGTCACCACTACACAAATCCAACAGGTTTTTATAGACCTTGTACTTCTTTTGATTACATGAACTTTATTTGCCCTACTGTTCCACTGTGTTCCACTTCTATGTTCCTAATGTCCAGGCCCCATAATCCCCAACTTTCTCCCCCCGTCCGTGTAAAACACTTAAGAACTAATTTGGCCCATTAAACAGATAGGCAGCATTTCCTTTCCTTTGTTTGTCCTGTCAAGTCTGAGAGCTTTGTCACCTTCTATCTCTCTATGGTCTTTTACTGTGTTTACCTAAATCAGCCATTTTCTCAATCCCTCTCCTCGTCTGTGCTTTCATCCCTCTCTCCTCCACTCATTTTTTCCAGCATTTGCAAAGACATATTAAAGAATACTTCTACCCTCAAGTCAAAACGAGGACAGAGTCATGAAAGAAAAACTTTTGGGTTCAGTTCATGTGATTTGCCACAAAGTTACAGTTTTAAGGTCTTTGATGTTTTTATCAGCATACCCTCAGGACATTACCAATTTATAAGTATGAAATTGCCTACATATTTTTTCCAATTAGTGATGACATTTCAGGCATTTTTAATAAAGTTCAAACACATTTATAGACTCTGTGAAACACTTATCAGTGGGGAGCACATAGTTATTTTTACCTATTTATTTTTACACATTATTTTATTTTGGTCTTTTTAAAATGTTTTAAAACTAATTTATTTGACTTTTTAAGCATTTTTTTTTATAAGGTAGCAAAACTGTTTAGTTATATTGCCTAATTATATTGGGTGATTTAAACTTTCCCCATTTAAATCAATGTGTAAATTGAACAGTAATTTTAAACCTTTAGGCCAGATATTCTACGTACGCAGACATGATTGCTTGGCCAGTGCATTCTTGAACTCCGTACAAAGCCTCAGCACTCGATGCGATAGCCTTCAAATGTCTGTGCCATTAAACCAGATGTGTCATTATTCAGGTTGCTAACTATAAACATGTTTATACTAGATTCTCTTGTTGCTTCCCAGTGATGGGTATTGACCTAGTGCCCCTTGTGGCAGCACTGAGAATACAACACACGCTTCACATATGAATATCTGACATATTTCAGAAGGCTACAGCGTGTGAAATTGCTGTTCATTTACGCTTCAGGAGATGAGGGCATTATTTATCTCTCTCTGCCTGAATGTACTGCTTCCAAACAAGCAAAAAACATTCTCAGAGTCGATTTTCTTCTTGGAATATGAGCTGTGGGTTTCCTGAGCTCAAGTTTATTGGATTACCAAATTCATTGAATTGTAAAGTAGCAAGGCATTTAGCCTTGGTGGAGGTTCATCGGTTATATGGAACTACAAGCATTTTTTTAAAGTGAGTTTTATTCAAGAAGGAATTCAAATACTCCCACAAAGGAATTTCTTTTTGCTTTTTACTTGGAAAGCCATTTCACAAATGAGGTCTATGTGTTTAACAGGGACATGGGACACTGACTTAACTTCCACTCTAACGTCAAGAAGCTCAAGACCTCTGGTTGACTTCCTGGTCAGGGAGATGGGGAAAAGTCGAAGAAAGCATGAGGAAAAAGAAAGTGGAAGAGACTGAGGGAAAAAGTTGCCTCAGAAGTTTTGGGGTCCAATTACCTTCAATCAAAGCATTGAGAGACCTGTGACTGCCACGTGACGTGTTTTGACCGTCCAGTATGGATGCTTGTGAATGTGTCTGTTTGAGAGTGAACACGCCAGAGCTCAATTAACAATTAAACTGCCAGAGAAGCAAAACAGATGCAAGCTCAGCAGAGGGTTGAAATGTGGCCCGAGTGTGATCGTTTCACACACCCCTGTTGTTTCTCTTCCTCACTGTGCAAATGACTGACACTTATCAATTGCAATATCCCAGACAGGGACGGAGTTCACGAGCTTCCTGTGCTGTCAACATGCTTCAGGCTTCCCAGAAATCTGCCCATTTACTCATTTTATAAGACCTTTGGATCTTGCCAACCAGCATGAATTTTAAGAGACTCTGTGGGAAATTACGTAAAATACTCAAGAAGGAAAATGAGACTGCTGCCAAATTGTACAGAAGTTTGCTTTTCTGAAATAAGGGAAACTCTATTTGTTAATGCTAAACTGTTAGGTATGTAATCCGTCAAAAGGCATTTTCATGGACTTGTTTACGAAATTTTTGATTTTAGACAAATGAGCTTTTCAGCTTTTTACGCAGCCAACAGATGGTTTACCAGTTGCATTGGAATTGAGAAACTTAAAAGGTGCATCACATTTATGCTGTTTATGTGTCACAGGCTCTTGTCTTAAACAACCAGTATGATGGTGGTGTTGGAGTTTATATTGCCACCTATTGGTGTGGAGGAAGCATTGTTCAAAAGCAAAAGTTTTCAGATACCGATATCATTGTAGAATACCCTAGTAAAAAAGTAATATATTTAAAATACATTTCATACTGAGTATAGTTCAAATATGACATATCGCTTGAGACTTACTGATATAAAAATTATAATTAAACTTTAGTTGGAGTACCACTTGTGCACAATGCACATTTCTTAATGTCAAACCTAAAATGTGTTTCAGTGTCACTATTGATGAGGATTATATGATCTTTAAATAATATAGGTCTTTAAATGCAAGATATTTCAAGTGTACCTGATATATTTGCAATAGTTCCACTTCAGCACAATCAAATATACTTCAGTATTTCTTTAGTTGGACCTCAGCACTCCTTCCACACACAATTAAAGTGCATTGAGTACACAATTAATTGTCCCAACTTAGCAGACTTTAAGTATACCAAAAGTACAATTGCAGGGTATTTTTATTAAGCACATAAATATGTAAATTAGCGGGAAAAATGTATTTCAATGACATTTTAGTATATTTATTTTTCACTAGGGTAACCCTATACACAGCCATATATTCACTCATCATTAATTTATTCTACACCTTCAATAGTCATCTGATCCCAAGGTTGCATTCAGACCACTGTATTCTATACCACTATTATGAGTAAAGTAATTTAAACTTTAAAAAGTATTTTTATTAGCCTTCTCTAGGTGACACAACCCTGGTGTTTGTCAAAAACAGTTCATAACTTTTCTTCTGGGCAGCTGATTTGGTGACCTTGATGTCTAATTGATGTTCTGGTTATGGTAAGGGCCATTTAGCCTGAGAAGACTCTGGATGTGTTTACTCCAGGTTTATCTGCAGGTATGTCTGTGATTGCATGCTGTACCTGAGGTCAAAGTTCAGCTGCAGCTCTTCATCAAGCCACTGTTGTTAAGGCATATCTGATGATGCCCTACGGGCCCTAGGGAATGACTTTCCCAGCTGTGAAACAGGAGTGCGAGTGGCCGCTTAGTTTGTGCGTTGGGGGAACCGATAGGAGCGATCAAACATGTAGAGGCCAGAGGAACGAGGGGGTTGTAATCATCTACAACTCCTTAACTATCTTACCTTCCCCCAGCAGAGCCCCAGTTGGTTTGCTCATCTTGCTGTGAAGCATCCGTTTGATGTCCTCAACATAAACAGGGTTATTTACCGTGCCGAGGGCTTTTACTCAGGGGCCCCTTTCTGGGTTGTCAGGCAGAGGTGTGTGCGTAAGCGTGAGACAGTCTCAGAACCTTGTTCTCGATTGCCGTGGTCAGAGTAAACTAGTCATATATACACGTGATCCATCAACGCTGACCTTAACTTGCCCTGTTGACCACTAGACTCTTTGTACACTACATTCTCTTTTCATTTATAGAATAATGAAAGGGTGGTGTAATGACTGGATAGTATTTAGCGTGACCTCCCCTTTAATCAGGATGCTTAGCAAATTAGAGCAAACCTCAAATAAGCACCATAACGCAACCACACACTATGAGTAAGCCCTCTGACAATAAAGTATAATCAGACTATGGATAATTACGTTTTTAAAGACAGCATATACATATTCAGTCTTTAGTCTTTACCTTAGTTTAATATTCAAAGTTGTTCAAGGTTTCTGAGCTTTTTGCCTTGTCTTTGACACCCTGTTTCCTTTAGCATGATGCTGGTGCCAAAGGTGTTCCCTTATCAAAAGCTACTCTCGATGCTGCGCTGAAAAGCGCTACTGAGAACATTCTTTGTTCGACCGGTTGTTGAAGCATGTGTGTCAAGCAAGGGTGGCTTAAATAACGCCGGTAGGTGACGTCACTTCGATTACCCGAACACCTGAGGGTTATAAATAGATGTGACGCGGAAACATCCTCAGGTCTTTTGTCTTCAAGGACCGCATTGTTGTGTGTGTGTGTGTGAGGAGAGAAGTGCGATATAAAGTTGAAACTAATAGTGAAACTACAGTGAAAGTGAAACTATAGTTTAACTCATACAAAGCGCTGCTTTCCAGTAACGTAAGAATAAATAAAGCTAAGCAGGAAGCAGAGTAGAAGAAATATATAACTACTCACTATGGTTGATCAGGATAGGAGATGTTTGCCTCCTTGTCGGAGGCAGCTCTCTGACGACGATCGTCATGCTTTCTGTTTTGAGTGCTTGGGGGAAGAGCACGCGATCCTCGGGCTCGAGGGCGAATGCGAGCACTGCGATTTGTTGTCAATCAAAGTGCTTCGCTCACGGCTCGCGTTTTTCAAAAGCTCATGGGGATCGCGTGTCGATCTGGCCGAGGCGCGTGAGACAGACCCGCCCCTTTCTCTCGCGCTTTCGCCGGATCGTGAAGCCCTCGCGTCCGTTTCTCAAGCGCGCCTCTGCGCTTCTTCTGAACGGACCGAGGAGACTTCATCTCTTGCTTCTGGGGAGATGGAAAGTGCCACCTCAGAGCGCTCCTCTCGTGATGAGAGAGCATATGAAGAGCTACTCGAGGTGGTTACTCGGGCAGTCGAAAGATTACATCTAGACTGGCCGCAGGAGCGAGAGACCCCCAAGCGCTCGAAATTAGACGACAGATTTCTGTCGGGTGGCCGGGGGGAGGGGCCTCAGCGACGGTCTCTCCCCTTTTTCGGTGATCTCCATGACGAGGTAACTCGTTCTTGGTACAGACCGTATTCATCCCGTGTTTTTGTGCCATCGACGTCGATCTACTCGACTATCGTTGATGCAAAGGCACGGGGCTATATGATGATGCCCCAGATCGAAGAGACGCTCGCGGGCTATCTCTCTCCTGTGAGCTCATCATCACTGAAGAAAGCAACTCTCCAAGCCATGCAGTGTAACATCTTCACATCTTCACCAAGCCATGCAGTATAACATCTTCACTGGTGGGGAAAGCCTTTCAAGCAGCGGGTCAGGCTAGTACTGCTTTGCACACTATGGCAGTTTTGCAGGCGTACCAGGCTGACCTGCTCAAAGACTTGAGCACAGGCAGGTCTATCGATGAAGAGGCGTTTTTAGAACTGCGCCGGGCCACAGATCTCTCTCTCCGTGCGACCAAGCAGACGGCCCGTGACATCGGCCGTTCTATGGCTGCCATGGTGTCCACGGAGAGACATCTGTGGCTCAACCTCACGGGCATCAGGGACAAAGACCGTGCTTTCCTCCTTGATGCCCCCATCTCGCCTTCCGGCCTATTTGGCGATGCCGTCAACACCGTCGCCACTAGGTTTCGGGAGGCGAAGCGCTATGAGGAAGCGTTTGTGAGGTTTCTTCCCCGCCGTGCTCAAGAGTCAGGACCGTCGGCCACCCGGTCCCGACCAGGTCCGGTTCCTTTGAGGCGTGAAACGCAAAAAGAGAGTGTGGCGACCCGAGCACCCCCTCGTAGAGACTGGGGTGCGGCTCGCCGCGCTTCACAGTCCGCCTCGAGGAGACCGGACCTGAGGAGCATCATCTCCTCTAAAAAGAAGTCCTTAGGCTTGCGCGCCCAGGACCGTGGGGGTGTGCCCCCCCCGGGAGGGGCGCGAAAAGTTCCAACAGAGAATAAAGACTCCTTCCTGGCACCCTCAGGGGACCGCTGTTCAATCTCCGCCGCCACTGGTGTTTCGGGGAGCAGCAGTCTCCAGCGAAGTGTTACGTGTTCGGTCGCTTCCTGCCACGTTTCAGGACACTGCACACCTAACATCCCCCCAGCAAAACGAAGTGTCAAAATTAGTGCCTCTTTCGGAGAGGCTGGCAGCGTGGAAACTACTGCCAAATATCTCCCCTTGGGTTCAAAGAACCGTAGAGCGAGGCTACAGGATTCAGTTTGCGTATCGTCCTCCGCGTTTCCAGCGGGCGTGAGATGCTCCACTTCCGTGAAACCGGAACGAGCGCATTTGTTGACACAGGAATTGCAGACACTGCTGGACAAAGGGGCCATAGAACGTGTTCCCCTGTCAGACAGACAATCAGGCTATTACAGCCGGTATTTTCTCGTTCCCAAGAAAGATGGGGGGTTGCGTCCAATTTTAGATCTTCGCGGGCTGAACCGCTACCTCAGAACGTACAAGTTCAAAATGCTGACAATCAGCATGATTGTGTCTCAGATCCAATCGGAGAACAGTTCACGTGACAATCGATCTAAGGACGCTTATTTTCATATAGAGAAATCTTGCCACAACACAGGAAGTTTCTAGCAGAGTTCGCTTTCGAGCGGCTTACCAGTATCGGGTTCTTCCGTTTGGCCTAGCTTTATCACCCCGCACGTACACGAAATGCATGGATGCAGCACTGGCTCCTCTGCGACTCCAGGGCATCCGCATTTTGAATTACATAGACGACTGGCTGATTCTGGCACAGTCTCAAGAGCTTGCGCTTCGACATCGGGATGTCGTCCTAGCTCATCTCGAATCTCTGGGGTTGAGACTCAACGCCAAGAAGAGCGTTCTCTCTCCTGCTCAGAGGACAACGTATTTGGGGGTTGTATGGGATTCGATCACGATGCAGGCACAGCTTTCTCCTGCACGCGTCGAATCCATTCTAAACGCCCTAAGGAACTTCAAGCTAGGCCAGAGGGTTACTGTTCATTACCTTCAGAGGGTTTTAGGTCTCATGGCAGCTGCATCCACGGTGATACCATTGGGCCTCCTGCACATGAGATCGTTTCAGTTGTGGCTCAGAGCCAGGGGATTTCATCCAAGGGCCAATCCCCAGAGGCAAATAAGGGTTACGCGCCAGGGGCTTCGTACCCTCTCTATGTGGTTCAGACCCCGGTTTCTGACTTTGGGTCCCACTCTAGGCACGTGTTGTCGTCGCAAGATGCTAACGACAGACGCTTCCCTCACGGGCTGGGGTGCGGTCTTGGATGGCCGTCCAGCCCAAGGGATCTGGAGAGGCCATCTTCTCGATTGGCACATCAATTGCCTCGAAATGATGGCTCTATTTCGGGCCCTGAAGCCTTCCTCCAGCAGTTAGGAGGCTACCATGTCCTAGTGCGGCTGGACAACACGAGAAAGTAAGTCTCTTACATAAATCACCAGGATAACGTTCGCGCCGCCTGAACAGGCTTGGCAGAGTTCTGCTTTGGGCACAGGACAAGTTCCTGTCCCTCAGGGCGATTTACATCCGGGCATATGAATGTAAGAACCAGACTTGCTGTCCAGACAAGCTGTGACGAATGGGGAATGGAAACTCCACCCCGAGATAGTCAGTCAAATCTGGGAAAGATTTTACGAAGCAGAGGTGGACCTCTTTGCTTCACAGGAGACAGCACAATGTCCCCTCTACTTCTCTCTGACTCCTCCAGCTCCCCTGGGTCTGGACGCTATGGCCCATATGTGGCCCAGACGGGGTCTTTATGCATTTCCCCCGATCGCTCTGCTCCCGGGAGTCCTGGCCAGGGTCCGTCAACAGGGGTCTCGCCTCTTACTGATAGCGCCCCATTGGCCGACCAGAATATGGTTCTCAGATCTAACATCCCTCCTCGACGGATCGCCGTGGGCCGGTCCGGTCAGGAGATCTCTATCTCAGGCACAGGGGACAGTATTTCATCCCGGCCGAGCTCTGGAATCTTCATGTCTGGCCCCTGAGGGGATAGCTTTGAATGCTGGGCTTCCAGCGACGTAGTAGAACTATTCCTAAGAGCTAGTGCTCCCTCCACTAGAAGGAGTTATGCTTTCAAATGGCACATTTTCAGGTGGTGTATGGCACACCATGTGGACAGTTCACTGCCAGGTTGTTGACTTCAGTGTTTGGGTTTACCATAAAATTGTCCTCAGGCACATGTCCTGGTACTCTGAGAGTCTATGTGGCCGCCATTTCGGCTTGCCATGTTCTCATTGACGGGGTTTCTGTGGGAAAGCACCCTCTAGTTGCCCGCTTCATTCGGGGAGCTAAGCGGTTGAGGCCGCCCACCAGAGCGACAGTCCCTTCGTGGGACTTAGCTATTGTGCTCGAGGGTCTGGTCATGACCCCTTTTGAACCACTAGAGTCAGCGCCTATCAGGTTTCTGACTCTAAAGATGGTTTTTTTAATGGCCATTACTTCTCTTAAGAGAATTGGGGATTTGCAGGCTCTGTCAATCTCGCCATCCTGCCTAGACTTTGCCCCTGGGCTGGTCAAAGTTATTTTGCATCCTCACCCGAATTATCTTCCGAAAGTTCCATTCTCGACCATGAATCCGGTCGTTCTTGAAGCTTTCTGCCCTCCGCCGTTCACGACACCGGAGCAGGAAGGACTTCACTTACTGTGTCCAGTACGTGCTCTTCAGATCTACGTCCACCGCACTAGCCAGTGGCGTAAGTCTGAGCAGCTTTTCATATGCTATGGGGGCCGCAACCGGGGGGCGGCTGCCACTCGACAGACTATGTCACATTGGGTGAGGGATGCTGTTGCCCTGGCCTATGAGGCGCGTGGTCAAGCTTCGCCTCTAGGTGTAAGGGCCCATTCAACCAGGGGGATTGCATCTTCAATGGCTTTGGCAAGAGGTGTCCCCTTGCAGCAAGTGTGTGATGCGGCGGGTTGGTCCTCTCCGCACACATTTGTTAGATTCTATAGTTTGGATGTTCATGCTACTCCGGGCTCGCATGTCCTTGAGTCGACATCCCAGAGCCATGTCTGAGACCTCTTCAATGTTTGTGCACACACTACACAACGTTGGGGGTCCAGACAGTTCCAGTGCGGCGGCGTTGGTATTCTCGTTCCCAGTAGCGCTTTTCAGCGCAGCATCGAGAGTAGCTTTTGATAAGGGAACGTCTCGGGTTACTTGACTGTAACCCTGTTCCCTGAAAAAGCGAGAACGAGATGCTGCGCTATATCACTGTAAGCGTGACTGGACGTCCTTTCAGACAAAAATTGACCTGAGGATGTTTCCGCGTCACATCTATTTATAACCCTCAGGTGTTCGTAATCGAGTGACGTCACCTACCGAGGTTATTTAAGCCAATTCTTGGCGTGTTTGACACACATGCTTCAACAACCGGTCGAACAAAGAATGTTCTCAGTAGCGCTTTTCAGCGCAGCATCTCGTTCCCGCTTTTTCAGGGAACAGGGTTACAGTCAAGTAACCCGAGACGTTTCCACCAAAGGGTGGTTCTGAGCTGGAAAAATAGACTCACCTTTTAAACCGACTGGAATTGAACCTGGAACCAGTAACAGTGGAGACCAGAAGAGGGGATGGATATTGTCCTCACCAAGTACAGTGCAGTTGAACTGTAATTCAAACAGACAAACCAAAACTAAATAGTATACAATTTATAGTGCATTGTGGCAATTAAAAAAAAAAAAATTGATTTCAAGAGTAGTCATAACTTCATGAGAATAAAGTTGTGATGTTTCGAGAATAATGTCTTAAGCAGCCTTCTGCAAGAATAAATTCAATACTTTTAAGAATTTTTTCAAGAATAAAGTGCAACATTACAAAAATAAACTAGTTACATTTTTTAATAAAATAAAAAAGAATAAAATCAAACAATACATTTTTTTACAAATTTCTTTAGGATTTTATAGCAGAAATTTAAAATGATAATAAAATTACAATTTTTTTTTTTTTTACTAAATTTTGTATATGTGCAACTTTTTTTCTCGTAAAAAAAAGCCTATTATGAGATTATTCTCAAAACATCATGGCTTTATTCTTGTAATTATTTTTTTGTTTTTGTAATTACTTTTTTTGCACATTCTTATTTGCACTAAAACACCACTGTACAAACAAAATCACCCCATTATAATCAATAAAGTGCCAAATTATGATTAATTAACAAACACCAAATTCTGTTTTGTTTGAGATAGAAATATTTATACAATATTCATATGATTTATTGAATTTTGTTTTATAGTTAAATTTTCACCAGTCAGCCTATCATGACATAAACGCTGAATTAAATTATTCAGATAATAAAAAAATACATTCTCAAAGACTGTGTTGCTGTATGTTTATTTGTAGTAGATTAGGTAAGTCTGTTATGTCATCATTGACTCCCCAGACTATATTAGGGGCCAGTGGTTGTAACAGTGAATGCTTGGAGATAAAATCAAGCATGTTTGCAGGCTCCAACCCTATATTTACTGTACCCCAGTCCAAATGCCGCAGGGGACGAGAGGGGGGTTTAAGCTTGGTCTTTCACAGTCACAGGTGAGCTAGTGTGGGGATTGTGTTATCAACTAACCAAAGTGCACTATAGTAATCCAGGATTAGAGCACAAAGTGACTGTGTGCATGTGTGTTGCGGCTTTCTTTTTATGTGCCAACCCACTAGATCCCCATGTTTGCCTTCTCTCAGTTACGGCTCTTACTGTGGCAGGAACCTGGTAATTGAGCTTAATCCACAACTGAGGTTAAAGATGGAAAATTATACTTTGCTACACTATGTACACAGATAATGAAAAAAATATATATATTGGTTTTGTTGGCGATAGGTTACCAAATGGATATGATGGATGGCAATTATGTACCTGTTAATCTTGACCCCTGGTACAGGTTGAGTTGGTGTTTGTTGCTCACCCTATTAAACATGATATAAATCATTTATAGCAGTGTCTCAATATAATGCTCGTCTGTTCTTGGAAGGCAGAGATTCAGCTCAGCACCTTTGACTTTTAGCACCCGATGCCATAAGTTTCAGACTGTCGAAAATGTTTGGCTAGGGTTCATGGGTATCTGTGACATGGGAATGGAATGGATGTAAGAGACATGAGAGATACACAAACACCTGCAGTTTTATTTCCTTTACAGAAATCACACACATGAATAAACTCTTATGCACACTTGCAGGCCAATGTCAACAGTTGCTAATGACCTTGTGTTTTTCTTTTCTGATGGACAAAGTGATCTTCAAGGGGCTTAAATGAATAGTTTAAGACTTTATTTATTCACCCTCATGTTCCAAACTCGAATGCTGTTATTTTCTTTGAACACAAAGTAGACATTTGTTGAATGAATGTTACACGTTGGTTGCAAGCTATTAAAATAAAGTAAAATGGTTGCATTTTTTGATTCTTTAGGACTTTATGATAGTATGACTTTAATCTCATAATGCTACTTTATGCATAATTTAGATTTAATTCTCAAAATATTACTACCATAATCTCATAATTTTGCATCCTTATTCTTGTAAAAGGCCTATTATAAGATTATTCTCAAAACATCATAACTTTATACTTTCAGTATTAGAGTTTTTTTTTTTTTTTACTTATTTGCACTCAAACAGCATTGTAAAAACAGTCACTACTATTATAATCAGCAAAGCACCATGTTATGTTTATTTGACAAACACCAAATTCCTATTTTTGTGGCTACGCCAGTTACTTTATTTTCCTGTTTTGTTTGAGTTTAAAATATTCATGCATATATTAATACATACTTATATATTCATACATAATATTAAAGGACTTAAATGAATAGTTGCCCCCAAATGCTCTATTTTGTATTCACCTTAATGTTCCAAACTCTTAAAATTGAAACACAAAGTAGAAATTTGTTAAAGAAACATTATTTTTGGGTTGTCAAGTACAAAAACACAACAAATGAATCACAAAAGTGCATGCAATGCTGTTTTGGTGTTAAGTGATGGGCAACTGAGGGAATAAAAACTTAAATTTGAGCTCTTTTGTGATCTTTTTGGTCTTTTTTTAGAGATTAGCAACCTTTGATCAGTATGAACTGTAATCTAATTTTAAGTTCTGAGGAAACAACAGTATAGTTTTAACAGCATGAGGAATTTAAATTTTTAGAGTCCTTTAAAAAACAGCACTCACATTTACTCACTCTGGCAAAATGATAGTGTCAACACACCGTCTGTTTAACTCTCTTAGCTTCTCCATCAGGCTGTTGTGTTTATAGTAAAGTGACTTCCGAGAGTCTGGCTGCTCACATGAACTCTTACTCCTGAAGACTAAACATTGCTGTCTTTGTTAGAGGTTGGTGATTTTGCCGTCATGGCTGACACCTCCACCTCTCGCTGTCTCTGTGTGATTAGTGGTGTGTGTTAAGAAGGATTTCCCCACGTGTGAGGCCCAGACGATGGATTGGGGAGGACTCCGCTGAGCGCCAGCGGTGGGCCCGTGTGCTTGAGCAGAATATATTGGCGTCCCACATCTAACCTGCATTGTGCATGTGAGGTGCTGTAGGTAGAGGGTGCAGAGCAGCCGGTCAGCAGTCGAGGTATTTGGTTCAAAGTTCTGCATGGCTGATCAGAGGGACAGAGAAAAAGAATAGGCCACGATGTGAACAGGGGCCCACATTGTTCTGTGCATAACAGGCCAACAGCAGATGGTGGATGAGGCAATATGGCGTACACACACACGTTGATATGAGTATGCCGGACATCACATATATCCAGTATATTGTGTGTCAGGCAGCCTGCAGGAATTCAGGACCTGCAATTGAGCAGGACTCGCCAGGAGCCTTTCGCAGTTAGATGTTTTTATTGGATTACGAGCTTGAACACTTTCAATGCTTTGAAGTTTGATTTTTCCTGGACTTCATCTACTCGAGCTTAAAATAGCACCATTCATGCTCAGGATGTTGTATCTGAATAAAATGTCAATTCCCATCTGCTGCTTGGTGATGGATTTTAAGGAATAGTTGACCAAAAAATGAAAATTGTCATTATTTTTTCACCGTCATGTTGTTCCAAACCTCTAAGATGTACTTTTTTTTTCTGTGAACCACAAAAGGAACCTTTACACCACTTTTTTCCTTACAATGGAAGTAAATAGGAACTTTGATCTCCAAAAAGACACCAGTAGTCTTTCAAAGACATATGATAGCTTTGTGTATTGGTGTAATTCAGAATTAGATTCCACATCTCTGGATATGTGTAATCTTTAAAAAAAAAAAAGAGTAGAGTAGTTTAAAGGAATAGTTGACCCAAAAATGAAAATTTTGTCATCATTTATTCACCCTCATGTCATTCCAAACCCATATGAGTTTCTTTCTTATGTTGAACATAAAAAGATATTTTGAAGAATGCTGATAATCAAACAGTTGATGGTCCCCATTGACTTCCATAGTATTTCTTTAGCTACTGTGGAACTCAATGGGGACCAACAACTGTTTGGTTCTTCAAAATTCCTTAAAATATCTTCTTTTGTGTTCAACATACGAAAGAAACTTATACAGGATTGGAACAACATGAGGGTGAGTAAATTTTTGTTTTATTTTTGGGTAAACTATTCCTTTAATAAGTTTAAAAGTTTAATAAATGTGATGTAAAGCTTTTGCAAATCTCAAAATGAATATCCATTTTTCATGTTGTATAGTTATAATGTTGTGATGTTGTGTTATATTTTTAATTCATTTTAATTTTTTAATTAATTTATTTCAGTGTTATATTTTTAATTTATGTAGACATTGTAGTATAGAAATTTAATACAATATAGAAATGTAATACAATATATGCCATTTGTCATTTATCGTCCATAACATCACAAGCTGTGTGTCCCTATAATGTCTGGAGCTCTCGTTCTGTGTTCCACTGAAGAAGAAAGAAAGAAATGTGGGTTAGAAACAGCATGAGGGTGAGTAAATAATGACACAATTTTCATTTTTGAAAATTGATGAACTACTCCTTAAATTTAATGCCAACACTGATCTCTTACAATAGTAATTAATATATGTAGCAGCCTGAACAAACATGAATCCAAGAGAACTGTTGTGTTGTTATGTGCTGATCTTTCAGTAACTTGTTGGAGGATAACATCTGTCATCAGAAAATGCAGGTGTGCATATCACAAATCATGTGACTTCCCGCTGGTGAAATGCCTGGAGGGCAAACATATAGAGGCCCCCTCAAAAACTGGCCTGTTCCTCTCCACCGAATGTGAGAGCCTCCATATGCTAAACTCTGAGAGGCTCTAGACAAACAAGGCCTGTTCCCTGTTTATTTATGTTGTGTAATGGTTTTTTGAGTGTTTGCTTACACATTGTATATGCAGAAGAGGTCACAGTTCGGTGCGATTTCCCAAAAATGTAATGAGATTTTCACCCTCTTCCCTTGAGAAATATTCAAAAAGCATATTTAAAATATTTAAGATCACCAGTAGTGTGAAGCGTAACACGTGGAACTTGATTGGCTCTTTTGGAATGTTGAATTTCATTCCATCATCTTTACACCCACTACATACTGACGCCGGTGTCTGCAGTAGTGCTTGGCACCAGCACCTGCTCCTGGTCTGGTGAAGAGAGGGCGGTCCTGGCTAGTTGTGCAGGCAGGGATGGTTTATGCCTTCGGTGAGACAGCGTGTTTGGATTCCAGGGTCAGGGTGGCACGCAGTGGTGTAGGGTGACCTGCTCGGCCTGAATAGCGTCTGGACATTGCCAGAGCTTCCAGTGGATCTGATGAGCAGATGGACAGAGCAGTCTTGAAAGAGCAGCACTGATTCTAGACATGCAAGGAGAGGAAGATACACTAGAGGGGGGAGGGGGGGTTCATAGGGTTGAGGTGTGTTTGTGTGTTTTGTTGGAACGCGTTCTGGGAAATGGCAGTATGTGTGTTCTTGCAGCATGTGACAGGAACTGAGCTGAATCAAACCTCTCCAAAGCACAGAACATCTCAGGATAAGTACTTCCCCTGCTTGAGATCTCCATGGCAATGTAACATTTGTAAGTCAAATAAACACACATGCATATACACACATGAGTTCTCAGTATTATGTTTGCATAAAATACCACATTCATCATTTTAATTGGGTTTGATAACTTCTAGCATAAAATCATAAAGAAAGAGTTCATCCAAAAATGATTCTGTCATCATTTCTCTTCCCTCATGTTGTTCCAAACCTGTATCACTTTTTTTATTTTAATTTTAATTCTTTTTTCATGCAGTTACAATTCCAAAAGTAGTTTGGGCAGTTCACACCAAGGACTAACTATAAAGTATTAACAACACACAGGAACACTATCGCTGGAATCCCTTTCAGAATTTTCCAGCGAATTTTTTTTAAAAATATTGACAGCCAATCAAAATATACCCAACTTGATTTTAAATTAACATTTAAAGTGGCAGATGACGCAACTACAGTGTGCGCTTTTAATATACAATATTATTGTCATAGGTGTGGATGCTAATATGATGTGAGAGTATGACATGAGAAAGAGTAAATGTTGACAAATGTTTTATTTTTTCAGTAACAAAGCAGGATTTTAAAAAAGAGGTGGGTCAACTTGTGATTTCAAAAATCCAATTTGCTTGATATCAAAATGGCTGGTCTTTCCACCGAATTTCTAGTATCCATCAAATACTCCATCACAGTTAGTCCCCTCAACTCAGGTGTAAGTGATGCAAAACAGTCCTCACCACTGTTATTCATGTAAATATATTCACCATGGTATAAAAGAGTAAAAGCAGTAGAAGTAGAAGCTTTCATTAACACATTAATAACACCATTGGCAAGATGGTCTGAGTTCCACTCATAGAAAATTTTGTACGCAAAGTCTACTTTGAAAGTTCTCAAAGGAAATCTCAGCTAGTTAAAACAAAGTAGTTGTACACGTATCTCACATATTGTTCAGTCTGGATAAAAGTTTGTGATCTTTGTGACTCTCTGTGACTCTTTGGTTTTGTGCCACTGAATATTATTTTGAGGTGTAATAGAGAAGGGTGTTGAAAAGTTCTCTGTCCTCGTCAACAGGCCATAACTTTGGTGTAAAAATCCGAGTGCACCGCAGCAACAGTTTACAAGCGCATTACACGTGCCTCATGTTTGATTATTTGGGTTTTTGCTTCAGTTTAGTCTCTTTTCACTTTGGTTCCCCAATGTAAATCTTAGATGAATGGGAGTTACAACACCATGCTTACCAGCTTTGGGTTTGGGGGACAGAGGAATGTCGGTATTTCAGTCACTCCTGACTCGTTGGATGCTGTTCTGTGTTTGTGGCTGAGCCTGTTTCTCTCATTTGAGTTCGTAACATATAACAGAAACACAATCCTTTGTGATTTCTCCCTTTTATTCCGGTTTACTTCTTGTTTAGGCATGTCATCCCTCACCAAGGCTAGGTTTATTATAATGTCCTGTTTTGGTTTATAGATTTGTACATGCTGCTGATTGGGGAACAAACTTGAGGTTTCCGTAAGGGGTTAAGTGGTGTACAATTGCCCCAAACCTTTATAGGTTTTTTACATCTGCTGAGTGTTGACTGTTTTATTTTTTGTATAACTTTAAAGTACACATACATTCCACAATTTGGAAAGTACTCTACTTCCTTTGTGGCACACATGGAATTCAGATCAGGGGAAAAAACGTAAATTGGGGGAACTTAGCTTATCATAAAAATGCATTTTACCATGTTTAGTTCTTTTTTTTCTTTGCAGGATATACTCTTTCATTAGGGTTTCAGACATACATTGCTTTCTCATTGCTTTTCTTGAGTTGATCTACAAACTTTTTTGTTGAACCAACTTCTGTTCCAGTGGTGTTAATTGATTTTAATTGCCCATCTGTGATGAAATGAAGAAAACTTGGAAATGTTGTAATTGCCACTCTAGTCAAAAAAATATACTAAAATGTATTTGAAACAGATTTATTTTGTGCTAAGTATACTACAAATACATATTTATGTGCTTAATAAAAATACCCTGCAATTGTACTTTTGTTATACTGAACTGGTATACTTGAAGTCTGCTAAATCAGAACAAACAATTTCGTGCTTAATGCACTTTAATTGTGCGGAAGTAGTGCTGAGGTCCAACTAAAGATGTACTTAAGTATATTTGATTGTGTTGAAGTGGAACTATTGCAAGTATACTTCAGATACACTTTAAATATCTTGCATTTAAAGACTGATTTTATTTAAAGATCATATAATCCTCATCAATAGTGACACTGAAACACATTTGTGACCCTGGACCACAAAACCAGTCATAAGGGTCAATTTTTCAAAATTGAGATTTATACATCATCTGAAAGCTTTTTGTTAGGATAGGACAATATTTGGCCGAGATACAACTATTTGAAAATCTGGAATCTGAGGGTGCAAAAAAAATCAAAACATTGAGAAAATCGCCTTTAAAGTTGTCCAAATGAAGTTCTTAGCATTGCATATTACTAATCAAAATGAAGTTTTGATATATTTATGGTAGGAAATTTACAAAATATCTTCATGGAACATGATCTTTACTTAATGTCCAAATGATTTTTGGCCTAAAAGAAAAATCAATAATTTTGACCCATACAATGTATTTTTGGCTATTGCTACAAATATACCCCAGCGACTTAAGACTGGTTTAGTGGTCCAGGGTCACATTTTAGGTTTAATATTAAGAAATGTGCATTGTGCACAAGTGGTACTCAACTAAAGTTTAATATTATTCAGAGTTGATATTATACAGAGATCATACAATCCTTTTTAATAGTGGAATTTGTGTGTGTGTGTATATATATATATATATATATATATATAAATTATTACATATTTTTTTACTAGGACAGTTATATGCATTCACCAGTAATTTACCAGTAATTACTTATTTACCAGTAAAACACTAGGAATTCTAGACTTACATATTCACATAAAACAAACAAACAAACAAAAAAAAAACAAAAAAAAAAACAAATGAGAATTTGAAGAGAATCAAAATGGCTCAAATTGTTCTTTGAAGAATTGAAAACGTTCATTGGGGAATCTCATTGCTGTGAAAACCCCCTTTTGGAATTTCTAAGAGTGAACTTCCATATTTTGTTTCCGACTTAAATGCAGTCTAAATAATGACTGACCAATTTGTAAGTATAGGAGTTTCTTGGGTGCACTTGAAAGCAGCATAATTCCACGTTTGCTGACGGCATAATAGTTGCACTCACCAAGTCTGTCACTTTTTCTAAGTCCTCATTACCACCATGGGTGTGTATTGAGGGTGCTGTATGCAGTGTTTTTTTTTTAATATACCATACATAATATGTCCCTTATTGCAGCCATATTTCAGATATGATAGAAATATACAAAGCAGCCCTTAAATATCATCTGCCTACCCAACATTAGTCCCGTTAACAATGCCAGCGCATGGCTATTCTAATGTGTTTTTAGCTGTGTGATGTTTATTTCAACAGTTCTGCTTTTGTAATCAGCCAACAAGCTGCATTTATTTGATGGCCACTTTTGACACACCAGCCACGGTGTGTGTTGAGAGCTGCTGGCTAAACGCCAGCCCTGTAACACATATGGGAAAGACATTGAGCTGCTGCCTGTTTATTTCAGCAATGCCACTGAAATCTCCTTGTCAGGCTTCTGTTTTAATAACTCTTGGCATGGCATGCCTTTTTACCCTCAGTAACCCAATATCGGCGGACGCCGGCTCTCTGAGCTCTCATCACACTTCATTTTTTCGCTCTTGGCCGCAGCGTGAATGGGAGCGGTAAAACCCTCAGCGTGGAGGTCCTATGGGAGCTCAGCAGTCTGCAGTTTTTCGCTTAACCGATGTGACAAAGCTCAATAACGGATTTGTCTGCCTCGAGTCTTGGGAGAAAGCTGACGCCATGTTGGGGAAACCTCCCCTTTTTAACTCCGTCTTTAAATTTCTTTTTAAGAATGTATGGTAAGGAGCAAAGCTATACAGATTGATTGGTATTTATGGAAGGAAATTTTGCTGTCCGTCAGCATTAATAAACGTGTTGTTTCATCATTCTGATGAATTGTGTTTTTTCCTTTCATACGAGTGGACTTTAGGTCAGATCTTTTTTCAAAACAGACACACTAATCTTGCCCTTTTAACACCGTGTTCATATAGTTGTCGCATTCAGCACTCCCAAAGGTCAAAGGTGGGCTCACAAGCGTATGCATCGCAATTACAATTGTCAAGGCAAAAGCATAAAACATCCCTTAGGCTTCCTCTAAAGTGTCAGAATTCTGTTCTGCAGTAGTGAAGGTGTTGGTTTAACCTTTCCCTGATGGCCATTTGTCTTGTGTAAGTAACGTGTTTGTTGCTTTGGAGGTTATGAGGTGCAAAGAAACAAGATTTTAAATCATGCTGCAGTTAATATAAGTAGGTAAATGGTATCTAATACCTTGTACACACTTTTTGAAAGTTTTTTTTTTCTCCCACGTTTGGAGGTGTAACCTTTGCCTGGCCAGAGGACAAAAAAAATGGTAGCACTTTAAAACAACAATTTTAAGACTAGTCTGAAACCTAAACTAGTCATTACATGAGCAGGTGACTGAATGATCACAAAAACACCAGGCTGGCATCCTAATATGTGACCCTGGACCACAAAACCAGTCATAAGGGTCAATTTTCCAAAATTGAGATTTATACTGAATAAACAAGCTTTCCATTGATGTATGGTTTGTTAGGATAGGACAATATTTGGCCGAGATACAATTATTTATCTATATAGAAAATCGCCTTTAAAGTTGTCCAAATAAAGTTGTTAGCAATGCATATTAATAATCAAAAATTAAGTTTTGATATATTTACAGTAGGAGATTTACAAAATATCTTCATGGAACATGATCTTTACTTAATGTCCAAATGATTTTTGGCATAAAAGAAAAATCAATAATTTTGACCCATACAGTGTATTTTTGGCTATTGCTACAAATATACCCCAGCGACTTAAGATTGCTTTTGTGGTCCAGGGTCACATATGGTTAGCAGTCATATATTTATTTTTCAGAAAATTAGTTATGGTTTACTGTTGGGTAAATAGTGTGGTACCTAATTAATATTTATGAACCAAGCTGGGGTGCGTTTCCCAAAAGCATCGTTAGCTACCTATGGTGGCAAGTCCCATTGAACTCTATTGGTAACGACGTAACTTGCGACCATAGTTGCTTTTGGGAAACGCACCCCTGGTAGTGATATCGAGTTCAGACTATTTATTATTTAACGATCTTGATTTTGTTTTGTAAAATCCCAAGATTGATCTTTTACTCTGTGCCAGTGTTTTTTTTTTTTTTGGATTCCAGTTCGTTGAGTGTCAGTCATTTCACATTTTGAGTTATTTTTAGCTGTGCTGAATAAGCCCAGACGAGACTTTCTCCGCTGTTACTACCCACACAACCTGTCTTCTGACACTCATCCTGCTTATTGGGCAGAGATCCAAATTCACACCGGATATCTTCACACCATAAAGGCTGTTTGATGCTTTCTCACGGTTACAGTGAGCATCTGACACTCTGCAAACAGCTTTGAGGTTAGCGGGTACATTCAGCATTCCCCTGCTTAGTTCAGTGTGGGTCAAGATTGATCATAATTTTGAAGAATTGCTTTATAAAGTGGCATATGTGAAAGTTTAAAGTGTGAACACATTTCTAGAACTTGACTGTAACATACGCATTTCCACACACATATTCTTTTCATTTCATAGCACTTTTGCTACTGAAGTATACTGTAATGACTTCAGCATCTGTGAGAGCTGGCAGGTGTTAATGCAGTTATTTCTTTATAATCTGCATTTTATTTGTCGTAGATAAGATGACCTCAGGGCCAGTAACAGAGGATTTTTCCGATGGGTGTGGATAAAAAAATGGAATTCAGTCGCTCTCAATGGCCCTATTGAGATTCCTGACGCTTCAAATCCCTCCTGTTTCTGCTAATGAAGTCAAACGCTTGTCCTCCTGGCTTTGCCTCCCTGATTCATTGAGCAGGACCCAACAAAGGTTCAGAGAAAATAAAAGCCAACCATGTCAGCCTAAGTGAAATGCCAGTGGATCTCAATTCAGACCAGCAAATTGGCCAATTAAAGAGGAAATAAGGCAAACTCTATTTAAACCAAATGCCCCTTGCACTTCCTGGCCACACTTTTAATGTACATCATGGCCCAAAGAACTTCAGCCCTTGATGAATCATCTTACACTGCTACTTTGTTTATTATAATCTGGTAATTCAACTAACAAGATATATGAGTGTGGTGTTTGCAGGATAATTAATAAACATTTACAGCTTGACCGTAATAGAAGACGAAGAGTGCCACTTAAAAAAATAAAAATAAATAAATAAAATGAATCAAAGATCAGTCTATTATTTTAACATAAAACTGTAAATAGATAAAGTACTAAAACACTAAAAATTCTTAGTTTATCAGTTGCTCCCGTTTGTGAACTCGCCACATTAACAAAGCAATTGCTTTAATAAGCAAATCTTTAAAAAAAATACAATTTATAATTTCCATTTTAAATTTAACTATTAATTTGAATTACTTTATTGCCTTGCATTTAACTGAAATTAAGTTTAGATTATATATTTAATAGTTATGACAATTTATTCGTCTAATTATTTTTCAGTTACATTTAACATTCTTTGGCAAAAGTTTTAAATATGTTTCTAGTCAATTTTATAAGTGATTTATATGCTTATTTATTTATTTATTTATTTAAGTGTCCTCCATAGTTATAAGTTATAAGTTGTTCAAAAAATGGTTGTTCTGTTGAAAAGACCAGCATGGATTATCAGCAGCAAATGTTATATTTTGCACTCTTGTCTCTAGCAAGGGATGCTGATGTGCTGGTGTCCCCACTTAACAAGCTTAACCAGTAAGACTTCCTTGGTTATGCCAACATTGCTGACCAGCTCGAACCAGCATAAACCAGCCTGGAAATTCATGCTGACCCACATTGGTCTTTTCAGCAGACCAGTCAATGGTAATGGCTCCGTTGGTTGTTTCTCAGATTCCTAATCATGAATGAATGTCTTTAGGGCCAAATTTCAATCGATGACTATCTAAATCACCCATTTAGATGGAAAAACAGCCAAAGAAAACTCACGGAAAGATTTATGTGGCGCTCCAATTCTCCACTTCACCACCCGGTACAACTGGAGTAGGAAACCTTTCTTCTACCCAGAACGAAGGAGATGGGGTTCGGTTTTTTGATGTATATTTTTTCCTCCTGGGAGCAATTTGGGAGAATAATGGTAAAGTCAGGGTAATAGTGGTTTTTCTGGCATCATCACAAAAGCGTCTTTGTAGTGATCTCCTGTAAGTGGCTCACCGTAATTATTTAATCCCGGACGTAATGGGGCACTTTTTCTGCTCCAGGGATTGCTGGGGAAAATATTTCTCCACCTAGCCGCATCTTGGCATACGAATGAATAAGAGCTCTGCACCAATTCAGGCTTTCTGGGAATGCTGCAATTGGCCAGAAGTACAGTATACAGGGGTGAGGCGTACGTTGACTTGGCTTACAACCGTGTGCCCTTAAGAAAACTTGCAAAGTTATTTTCCCAGCCTTTTAATGTTGTGTCTCCTTTCTTATTTTTATAAGCAAAATACTGTGTTGCTTTTGAGCCTATTGTATGCGCGTCACATGTTTTTTATTGACCGGTAGGTGCAAGTGTAGTCAAGCGTTTGCCAAACTCTTTCAGCAGAGAACTGGCTGGTGTGCTTCTGAATCGCTGTTCCTCGTGGTATGAGGTTAGCACAGCAGCGGCCAAGAGCGAGAATGAAAAATGACTTGTGCTGTGATCCTTTTTCAAACTGTGACTGCAGTTTAACGAGGCAACAAAGCGGCGAGGGATCGTCGTGAATGGGTCAACTGTCATCAGTGGGCAGACGGGAGCAGACACACCACCGTTCAGCTCCTGTAACTGGGCCTGTGCTCTCTTTGGAGTGGGAGACGTCAGTCATCTGGATTGCACCAGGTTCAGCACGGGTTGGGGTGTGTGATGGACTGTACGTTTCTCTAGGCTTGAAACTTTTGTGGACCTATCGGAACTTGATAGGGCCTTTGTTTAAGGTTTATTAGTTCCCTTAGGATACTGGAGGTGCATGGAGCACCACATCCCTTTTTCAAAGAAGTCAACTAATCTTCTTGGCCTTCTGGAATTGCCACATAACCGTATTTTTATTTGAAGACCAAGAGAACTTACGTTTGACAAGGTTATATATAACAGTTGTGAAAAGTCATGAAATGTGTGCAGTGATTTTTCCAGATTTCAAAAGGTGTGGGGAATCCTTTGTTCAACTTAATAGACAAAAGTGCAAAAGTTCATTTCTTTTCTTTTGACCGCCACACAACCCAAAACAGAATTAGTTTATTGTTTCTGAAATTGTAGATCATAGGTTATGAATTGCTTCGTCTATAAATTATTTTCTGTTTTAAATGTTTTTTTATAGTTTAAATAATTTAAATAGTTTAAACTTTACAATGTATTTTATTTCATTTCATTTTGTATATTGTATATATAAATTTTTTATACTTGTCATGATTGACTAGAGAGATGAGGAAACAAGATGCAAGTGAAATGACAGAGTTTATTGTAGACAATGAAGTGAGACACCGACAGGATTGAGGTACTGGCGTGACACAGGAACTGGATGGGCTACACGGTGGAGTGGTGGTGAAGACAGGCTCCGGTGACGACGGGGAAACTCCAGACACGAGACGAGGACACGACGACACCAACACGAACTCCGA
>JAFVLL020036181.1:32500-33968 GCA_021397915.2 Tor tambroides | reverse complement strand
ACTATTTGCAATAAGTAGTATAAATAGCAGAAAATCTTGCTATTTTAACAGTGTAAATAGAATCTATAGCTATTTTCACTTAGTGTAAATAGCATCTATCGCTAAAAAAATATGCTATTTGCACTTAGTGCAAATAGCCGCTGACTTAAAATTTACTCTATACACCGAACGCGTCATTCTGTAGGTGCACACAGATTAAGTGCAGCGATCTAAAACAGTCATAATTCGTCATATCGGGCCGATGCCGATATTTACATTTAAAGCCATTATCGGTCGATTCTGATATTGGTCCGATAATATCGTGCATCCCTGGTTTTAAGGTCATAACATAATATTGTGCAAAGAACTGTGTGAAAAACAGTGTTTATTAATTGATAATCTGCTCTGTAATCATAATTTGTGAAAAGAATTCAAAATTGTTGGTGTTTCATCTCAGCTGAAAACTGCAGTGAATTGTATGTCACTGATGCTTTGCTTCATTACAGCCCCCCAAAAAAAAAAAAACCAACATTTTGCAAGCATTCTGAGATGGAGTAAACAGTATATATTCTCTCTCTGTTACAAATTGAACATTACCACTCACATCTGAACACTCTCATGCCTGCTGTGAAAATCAGGTTTCTGGTATCCCACAGCCATGTACATTCCCGGCCTACAGTGCAGTCGTTCTGCTGTTTACTGAGCTCCATTCTCCTCATCACCCAGAGAAAATGACTCAGCAGAAGCCCACGGGACTCAAGCCCACCTCTGCCTCGACTTCCGGCACATTAGGACCGTTTCTGCCCTCATAACAGCAAATGAGCCAGAAACCACAGGGAGTGAGAGCCAGCAGAACAAGCTAGATAGAGCGCACTAAAGAGCCAGCAGAGGGTAAGAACCACGTGTGAGCGACGAGGGGTGCGAATCACAATCAAGTCACCTTTATTTATACAGCGCTTTTAACCATACAGATTGTGTCGAAGCAGCTTTACACTCTCAAATAGGAATAGTGTCAATAATGCAGAAGGACAATAGCAAACACTCAATTTTCAGTTAAAGGCAGTTCATTATTGAGTTCAGTGATGCCATCATCCAGCTCAGTTCAGTTCTAATATTATCTGTGCAATCGAGTCAAAGATATCGCTGGTAATGAAGTGTCCCCAACTAAGCAAGCAAACTAATTTCCATTCAGGGTGTCACAATGCAATACCAAAACCATTCGGCGTATATGAAGCACACTCACCCTAGTGAAAAATAAATACTTAAATGTATTTGAAATACATTTATTTCATGCTAAGTATACTACAAATACATTTTCATATTTATGTACTTAATAAAATGCTGATTTTAGTGATTTTAATAAAGTAAAAGTAATAATAACTTTGATATTATTAGTAATATTTCAGGATGAGCACTTACTGGACTGAAGCAGCCTGGTTTGATTCTACACACGCCATTATTTTTAAATTATGTCAGGAACAAATCTGGC
>JAFVLL020036181.1:5000-27500 GCA_021397915.2 Tor tambroides | reverse complement strand
TCACAAAAACGAACATGTGTGTGTGTGTGTGTGTGTGAGTGAGTGAGTGTGTGTGTGTGTGTGTGTGTGTGTGTGAGTGAGTGAGTGAGTGAGTGTGTGTGGGCGTGTGTGTGTGTGTACTTGTTTTTTCTATCCTGGTGGGGACTTAGACCTGAATACACACTCATGGGGACTTGTGTCACAGTGGGGTCCTAAATTGAGGTCTCCACGGGTAAACAAGCTTATAAATCACACAGAATGAAGTTTTTTGAAAATGTAAAAATGCAGAAAATTTTCCTGTAAGGGGTAGGTTTAGGGTTGGTGTAGGACGATAGAAAATATGGTCTGTACAGCAGAACAACATTATGCCTATGAGAGTCCCCACAAGGATAGCAGAACAAGTGTGTGTGTGTGTGTGTGTGTGTGTGTGTGTGTGTGTGTGTGTGTGTGTGTGACTATCTGAACCTGGTCTCCTGCTCTGGTCTCACTAGTGTGGCTAAATAAAGACAAAACCACACAAGAAAGTGTCAGATGACAACAAAATAACTTCATGCATATTGGTTATGCCACACTGACTTTGCTTTGGTGGACAAAAATATTCCCAAATAATACCATTTTGCTTCTCTGCTTATCCTTTAAAAAAAATAATAGTAAGATCATGCTATGAATTACTCTCTTTTCTTCCAGTCTACAGACAGTTACTCAACCTAGACATTTATTTGGCTTTAAGCTTTGCAAAAAATGTCAGAATGACTCAGAAACTGAAAGTATGGATGACAGAAAAGCTATATTCAAGATTTTGTACAAACTGCTTTTGCTGCCCCTCATTCAGTTTTCAGAGCTCTGTCATTGACAGCATGCATTCATAACTCTGTCACCGTCTGAGTTCACTTCACCGCTCTATTCCTTCAGAGTCCAGCAGGACAGAAGTTTAAATGACATCAGCCGTCACAGAAGATACATGTTGGCTTAGTGAAGATTATGAAATGCATTATTCATTCAGTCCATCTGTTCTGTCGTTCCCCTCGTGGCCTGAATCATTACACCTCTCTCATTAAATACTAGTTTGAGTTCACTCTTGTTGTTCAGGGATTGTAAATGAAATCCACACACTGCTGGAGCAAATAAGGTGATCAGCTGTTGGTCACTGAGCATGTTAGAATAATGCTATCAGATGACAGATTCTATGCAAATGACTAATGTAATAACAGCGTTTTGAAACTCTACAGGGGTTCAAGGAGAACCATTCAGTCAAAGGTTCATCTCTTTCTTAGCTTTTTATAATCTGAAGAACCTTCTTTCACCACAAAGAAGCTTTTGTGAAACAGAAAGGTTCTTCAGATGTTAAAGGTTCTTTATGGAACCATTTAGACAAAAAAAAAGTTATTCTATGGCATCATGAAGCATCTTTATTTTTTTAAGATTGAAGAAAATCAGCAGATTATTGCTGAAGTGAAAAAAAAAGAAAGCTTAAATGTACTGTTAAGAAAATGGACTGTACTAAAAATATTTTATATAAATTAAATATTTTACAAAATGTTTTGGAATCTAAAATTACTATAAAATCAAAGCCATATGTCTAAATATGTTCCAAATTTGAAGTTGATATCTCAAAAAACCAAGGTTCCTTCCACATTTGGTTTTGATTGCATTGCATACATGATGTAATGTTTCACCAGAAAACATCCAGATATTGTCTATACTACATAACTTATTGTTTTATTAATTTAACCATAACAAACATCCTTTTGTGGAAAGTTTTTCTTTCCACAAAAGAATAAAATATGATGCAAAGAATAAGATTTTCAAATATTCACTTACAAACACAGTTTGAGCTCACCTTACTGTTCATTTTTCACATTTTGAATGCATATTAACTAATGATCTAACTTTAAATCTCACATGAAATATAACATAAAAATTCAAAACATTATTTATGAAAACGATTATAAAGTGATTCTGAATAAAGCTGAAGACATTTATTAGACACAATCCCAGATGTATTAAGCACTGCAAACAGTGAGATCAGAATAAAAGACTTCATGATCAGTATTAAGTACTGAGGAGGAGAAATGAACATCACAGATTCATAATCAGATGTAATTGTCATCTGGCCTCTTATCTAAAACATATATTTTCATCTTCACAGGAAGATAATAGAGCCTAACAAAGAATATACTCTGCACCGAACGACTGTCAAGTCAAGCGTTTTTTTTTTTAAAGGATGCTATATTGACAATTGACAATGACAATTTATTTATATAGCACAATTAATTTCAACTTCTGTCGACCAATGTGCTTTCCAGTAAGACTTTAAAAACAGAAAAAACACACAACGAACAAACAGTAAAATTATGACATCATATAACTATGCCATCAGCCATACGCTTTAGAAAATAAAAATGTCTTTAGCCTGGACTTGAAGATATTAACAGAAGAAGCTTGTCTAATGGAGAGTGGCAAGGCGTTCCAAAGCCCAAAGGTGCAATACAAAAAGCACGATCTCCCCTGCACTTAAGCCTCAACCTAGGTGCAAACAATAGATCCTGGTTGGAAGACCGAAGGGATCTAATGGGTTGATATTCAGTCAGTAACTCACAAAGATAGGTAGGAGCCAAACCATTTAGAGATTTATAAACAAGGAGCAAAACTTTAAAATCCACTCTAAAACAAACAGGCAACCAATGTAACGAGCGTAATATGCTCCCTCTTCTTGACCCCGCTCAGAAATCGAGCCACAGCGTTTTGAACAAGCTGCAAGCGGGATATAGCTGTCTGGCTAATTCCAAAATAAAGTGAGTTACAGTAGTCCAGCCTAGATAAAATAAAAGCGTGAATTACTTTTTCAAAATCTTTAAAAGAAAGAAAAGGCTTTGCTTTAGAAAGTAAACGCAGCTGAAAAAAGCAAGCTTTGACTACTGAATTTATTTGACGGTCAAACTTTAAGCCATCATCAAAAATGAATCCCAGGTTTTTTACCCATGGTTTCAGACATGAAGACATCTCACCCAAATCCAATTTTGGGGAATCTAAAGATTCAGACGGGCTAAAAACAATAATTTCAGTTTTCTTTTCATTAAAAATTAAGAAATTTAATGAAAGCCAAGCCTTCACATCCGCCAAACATGCCATAAGAGACTCAAAACCCACAGAATTCCGTTTAACAGGCAAATAAACCTGAGTGTCATCCGCATAGCAGTGAAATGATAATCCATGTTTTCTAAAAATCGAGCCAAGAGGGAGCATATAAAGAGAAAAAAGCAGAGGAGCCAGAATGGAACCCTGGGGAACCCCACAAGGCAAAGAAGCATTTCTCGAGTAATGTTCACCCATCTTGACTGAAAAACTCCTATTTGCAAAATACGATTGCAACAGAAAAACCTGAATAATTGGTCACATTTGCACAGGTTTTAGTCGTCTGGGTTGTGAACAGGCAGGAAGATAGTTCACATGCTCTGCCTAAAAATAAACATTTTGCTAAATATTATCATGCATGCACCTTTTATCAAATCATCTTAATTGAGAGCCTATTTGACATTTTAAAAACTCGTTTGTTAGCTAGTGAAGTTGAAAATATTAAAATAGAGCAATTATTATCATGATTTTGAATCATGATATTGAAAAAAAAGTCATGACAGGCATGAACTAATACCATTAAAAATATTACTTGAAACAAACGCTAACTGAAATACAATAAAATATTTCATTTAATATTTAAAGTAAAAAAAGAACTAAAAACGCAAATTATTAAAACTTTGCCAAACAGAAAATACAAATATAAAATCAAATTGGTAATATTAATAAAAACCATAATAGGATACTACACGAGCCAGGAATGTGAGTTTTCTGGATGATAGTGAACATGAGTGCCTTCAGAAGATTCATACTTCTTCCTAATAAACTCAAGCAGACACAGCCCGCCTTCTTTCATTTCATAAACAGCATTTCAGAAAAAAAAAAAAATTTACAAAACAGAAATCTCGCATGAGAGAGGATCCTTAAAAGCCAGCATCTGAGTTCCATCAAAGGTACATAAAGACACAAGCGACATCTTGCACAAAAGAATCTTCAAAGCTAATATTGAAGTTCAATGAAAGCTAAATACACATGCATCACAATAGCTAATAATAAATAAACCACTTAATTCTTATTTTTTAAAAAACTAAAGGAGAATTGTTCATATTCTGGATTACCTAATAGAAAATCAACAAAACAGACATCTTGCAGAAGAAAATCTCCTTCATCAATCAGTTACGTACAGACCGAGCATCGCTGTTGTTCTGTCACGTCGCACACGTCTCATTACATCATGCTGCGCTCTGCAGATCTGACATGGACTTATTCCCTCTCTCTCGGACTGCATACGAGCGTCAGTCGATTCCAGAGCCATTCTCCTCCATGATCAGGTCTGGGGTGGAGGACCATCAGTTCCCATGAACCCTGCAAGCCGCCGGAGGAGGGCTGATCTGCTTCTCTGGCAACAGAGGAGTTCCCCGGCGACGGGCAGAAGGATGCTGTTGCTATGGTGACCTGATGGAAGTGATGGAGCTCAGGCATGTGCTCCATCCCATCATACACGATCGCAACAGACACAACAATCTGCTCAAAACACCAGAACTAACTACTGATCGGCCAATAATCTGCAGGATACACTGAAAAAAATTATACTCATTTTTTTTAAGGTAAGTGGTTGCAAACAGTTTTAGCTGTAAAAAAAAATAATAATAAAAAATTGTTGAAAGTCAGTCAAATAAACTGATTGCAACCACTTACCTTAAAAAATGTAGTAAATTCAATGAACCTTTTTTTTTTTCAGTGATGAGAGGTGATTTGATGCACCCATATACTGTACTCCTGCTTTCCTTTAAACTAAGGTTATTGATCCTGTAGATCTGTGTGTGTCTTACAAGACAACTGCAATAAGTTTCCATTTCTCATATTTTGGTTTAAAAAAGATGTATAAATAATAATAAAATAATTTAATTTAGTTAAAATGATTGCAAATTAATAAGTAAAACAAAAGTACTTCTTACGTAGTGGTTACTTAAAAAAGTTTACAGTCTGGAATTATTAAAATAATAATAATAATAAAAGTACTTTTTTCTACTTGTTAAAAAATAAGAATGATTTCTGTTATGAATTTTGTTAAATTATTACAAATTAATAAAATAAAGCACTTGTTGAAAAAGATAAGAATGGTTTATGGTTTATTCTGGATTAATTATTTAAAAAAATCTTATTTTAAAATAAGCATAATTTATATTCTGGATTACTTAATAGAAAATAAAAAAGAATTGTTTACATTCTGGATTAATCACTAATAATAAAAAAAAGATTAATTAATAAAAATAAATACTGAATTCTTCCTTACAACAATAAGAATTGTTTACATACATGTAACATACAGATTATTCACATATGCCTGGTCATTTTTGTACATAATGGTGTTGTACACAATGTTTATCTGGCATGACTGTAATATTTTATGTGAAGTGAGACTCTGAAGGTTAATGTATGAGATTTTGCTCATTCATTGTCCACTATAAGGCTTTGAGATGTGTGCATGCAGCAGACCTTGTGCTTTCTTCAGACAGCACCGTAACAGCAAGGTTAATGACAGAGAAACACATACTGTACGGGAAACTAAATAAAACAGCTTTTAATGTCACCTTAGCTGCTAATATCAGTCATATGCAGGCTAAATGATTTACTTTTAGCATTTTTGTTTGTTTTTTTAATGTACGAGTATGATGTATCAGTATGATTTTGGCCAGACTACACTATAAAATGCTTTATCATTAGTAGCCAAACTATTCCAAAAAACAAAACAAAAAAAAAAAGCAAAAGTAAATTTCCCCAATGCACAACATATTATTTGCACAGTAATAAATATCATTTAGGACTGGACTAGTAGCCAAATGAAGTAAATAATTAAAATTATGACTAGGTCAAGTTTCTAAATTCAGCCATAAACCCACTTTCTCAGTGCCTGCGATACATAGCATAAACCTGTGTAGATTTGATCATTTCATGTATAATGCAGTTAAAAAAAGAAAAAGAAAGAAAGAAAAGAAAAGACTGGTTGAACGATCAAAATTTGACACTACATAAAAAAAAAAAAAATAATTTTAAAAAAATGAAAGTCAACTTTTAGGAGTATAGCATGCGATTCCCTAAACAAATGACTCTTATGAGCCAGTCATATTCATGATAAATTAAAAAAAAATATATGAATTTCTTTCATGCAAGTAAAAGGGAAATTACATCTGAAATATACCCAAATGGATCTGAATCAAATCAAGACCTTGTGAAATGGAATTAAGTCCGATTGGACAAGGTCACTTTCTTGGGCTTCAGAGCTAAAAGCAATGGACTAAAAGCCACAGCAGTGATGAGATTTCCCAGAATCATCTGCCTTATGCTGAGCAGAAATCTCTCTTGGTAGGGCTGTACCACATCCAGGTTCAGCAAACATCCCGGCATGATTTAGTGCTAAACACTGGAAGTTAAAGAAAGAAAAAAGTTAACAGTAAGAAAAAATTATTTGAAATAAAAATAAATGTTTTACCAAGTTGTGGATTAAGTTTGGGATGATCCTTACTAAACTTCATTTTCTGCAAGGTAAATATGATAAAATACTTTTAAATTTTCACAATATATACTAATATATATATATATATATATATATATATATTTACATGTAAATATACATATTTACATTTAGTTATTTAGCAGACGCTTTTATCCAAAGCAACTTACAAATGAGGACAATGGAAGCAATCAAAATCAATAAAAGAGCAATGATACGCAAGTGCTATAACAAGTCTCAGTTAGCTTAACACAGTACACGTAGCAAGGTTTATTAGAAGATTATGTTGGCACTAGTGGAATTGCATTGGCCTGGTTCAAATCATACTTATCTGACCGTCATCAGTTAGCAGTGAATGAAGAGGTATCATACCAATCACAAGTACAGTATGGAGTACCTCAAGGCTCAGTACTAGGACCGCTACTTTTCACGCTTTACATGTTACCCTTTGGAGATATCATCAGGAAACATGGTGTTAGCTTTCACTGTTTTGCTGATGATACTCAGCTCTTTATTTAACCCTTGTGCTACCTTTTGGACATTTTTGTCCTTTTCAGTTTTTTTTTTTTTTTTTTTTTTTATCATTTTGCGTGTTATTGGCAGCTGCATAAATTTTGGCACAGGTGTGTATTTTTATTGGAATTTTACTATTTCACCCCCATTTCCTTTAATAAATCTATTTTGCACTAAGTACAAAAAATAGTTCCTCTCAGGACGTTTTGGACAAAAATGTCCCCATTGAAACCCATTAAAACTGCTATTTTTAATCGTAGTGCCGTTTAACTGTAAAATGATGCAATTTTTGTTAATAGGCTTTCATTCTGTTGGCAAGGCTTCAAAATTATTATTTTTTTTTTAATTATTTTTTACCAGATGGTGCTATTTTTTCAGGTTTGGTCTATAAAGGGTCTATAAAGCAAATACTCTATTCCTGTTTTCTGCTTCTGCATATTATAGAGCCAATTGGATAAATAATGCAGCTATAATTGTGTGTGTGTGTGTTGGTATAGACGTCAGAGTGTGGTTTGTATGTGTCATAAATTGTGTGTGTGTGTGCGCGTGTGTGTTCTTGTAATATTTGAGAAAGAAAAACTCTACTGCAAATCACAAATCCAATCACTGTGTGCACCAGCGGAGTTTTGCTGGCATCTAATGGGGAAAATGTGGTACTGCGCCCAAACAAAATCTTACTGAAAGCTCATTTTTTGAGATATCAACCTCAAATTTGAAAAACAACTTGTTTGGATTTATGGCTTTGATTTTCTAGCAGGTTTAGAGTTCAACATGTTTCATAAAATATATATTTTATATAAAATATTGTTCATAAATCATTTTCATAAACTTAAGTTTAAAAAGTGAAACCAAAAAAAAGTTATACAGGTTTACTTCAACAATAATCTGCCATGGGTCTTCTTTAAAATGAGACCAAATTTAAGTCTGTGCTCCCAAGCTTCAAATTTTTATGACCGTTTTTTGACATGGACATTTTTGTCCACTATGGACCTATGTATAACTTTTTTTTTTTTGATGCACAAGGGTTAAGAGGTATCTCTTAAGCACCAAAAAAAAAAAAAAAAAAAAAAAGGCAAATAAAAGGACCATTTTTATAGACATGGCTACTCTAAAACCTGCTCCAATAAGATAATTGCCACTGTTGTCTCTGTAGGTCATATTTTAAGATGAAGTATAGAGACACCAAACACAAATGCACAAACAATGGTTGAGCCAACAGCAAGTGCATTTAGATGTGCTTTAAAAGTTCTGAAGCAATTATTCATCTTCTCAAAAACACTTTAGTCCAACTCAAATCTTACCAGTCTGTTTTTAATTATAAAGTCAGCAAGAAATGAGAAATTATCTAGATTTAAAATGCATGTTATAGATCTTTCTATGAACAATAAAGGGTTCATTTTTTAAATATTTGTAATGTTTAGAGGTCATAACTGGATCTTCTCTCTGGTGATGCATGCAGGACTTCTCCAATCATTTACCCGCTTAAATCCACCCCCCGTTCACCTGCCACGCCCACATCCATCTCAACATCCAATCAACAATCAGACAGACTCCGCCCTACATTTTTTTCCACTGATGATCCATTACACTCAAATGTACATCACAATTCAGAAGGATAGAAGCGCTGCTACTTCTGTTTCATCATAACTACTTTTTGCAAACACTTTTCAGAATTTAACGAACGAATTACAGTTATAATCAACAATTCTCTTGCTTCATTGCCATCTGTTTTTTATTTCCACTGAGCATTTGTTGAAATGTATTACAGGATTTCCTTCTCCATTAGAAAGACATGCAGTGAGAATCTGGTCAGATCTAGGCTTAGTATGGTGAAATGAAACCATAAGTTGTTAAAGCTGGAATAACAACAATAACTCTTATTTTCAATCCTAAATAAATAAATAACAACAATAAATTTTATTTTTAGTCTTGCCCTGAGGTCTCATGATAGAGATAGAGTAAAGACTGAAATCAGGGGCCAGTTGCAGAAACTTAGCCTCTAGTCAATTCTGTTTGTATGTCCCAATTAGCGCATTTACACACTGTTCTATGCCTCTTCACCCCAAATGTCTTCATGATCCACTTAATTGACTGAAAACATGAAGTATGGAACATTGAACACTTCATGCACTCAACTGTTGCAAAAAATAAGAAAATCACTTCAGACAAAATAACTTCATGTAATTCATACACTAGGTGGTTGAAAATATTTTACAGAACAAATGTAATTTATTAACATGCAAGAAGAGTACTCATCAGAGTCAGAGAGTGCGTTCTGACCTTTACTTTGAAATAGTGATGCACATATAAAATCATGAAAAATCTTCATTTTCATGGAGCGTGTTCAAAAGAAAACATCCATTCTATTTTCTGAGAAAAAAAAAGTCCAAAGTGTTTTGAATGTATAGAAAAAACAATAGATTCTCCATTTTTGATGCATCGTGAACTATAACACAAGTCCAGGGTTCTCGTAGCATGTCTTTTATGTGTTTTCTGAGGTTGAATTTAAATCAAATACTGCCCTTAATAGTGATGTCTACTTCTACTACTAATATTGAGAAAAGTACGTAAAGGCAGTCGTGGCCTAATGGATAGAGAGTTGGACTTGTAACCTGAAGGTCGTGGGTTCGAGTCTCAGGTCCGGCAGGGATTGTAGGTGGGGGGAGTGAATAACCAGCACTCTCTCCACCCTCACCAATGACTGAGGTGAGACCCTTGAGCAAGGCACCAAACCCCCAACTGCTCCCCGGGTGCTGCAGCATTGGCTACCCACTGCTCTAGGTGTATGTTCACTACTGTGTTTGTGCACTTGGATGGGTTAAATGCAGAGCACAAATTCTGTGTATGGGTCACCATACTCAGCCACACACCACTTCCCTTTCCCCTAAAAACATGTTTTAGATCAATCAAACCATATATATGACTCTGGAGCACAAACCAGTCATAAGGGTCAATTTTTTGAAATTGAGATTTATGCATCATCTGAAAGCTGAATAAATAATCTTTCCATTGATGTATGGTTTGTTAGGATAGGACAATATTTGGCTGAGATGCATCTATTTGAAAATCTGGAATCTGAGGGTGCAAAAAAATCTAAATATTGAGAAAATCTCCTTTAAAGTTGCTCCAGGGTCATATATGGAAATGAAGACGCCCTTATACGGTAACTAATGGGGTTTGATGGTCACCTAGTGGAAAAGCTTGGTACTACACCCAAACAAAATCTCACTGAAAGCTCATTTTTTAAGATATCAACCTCAAATTTGGAACATAACTTGTTCAGAATTTTGTTTTGATATTCTACCAGTTTTAGAGTAAAACGTGTTTTGTACAATATATATTTTATATAAAATATAAATATTAAAATGTTTACATTTTCATAAACTTCCATACCTTTTTTGTTATATAATCTTTATAACATTTTTCACTTCTACAATAATCTGCCAAGTGTCTTCTTTAAAAAGAGATCAACCTTAAGTCTGTATAATTTATAACAGTTTAAGTTAATGTCATTTTCAGGTCAAAAAGTGGAACCGACTGTGAACAGGTTAGAAATCATTGCATAATGAAACGTGAATGGCAAGTACCTCTTTCATTTTAATGTTTTATCTTTACATTGTACTTTCACAACTTGGAGAGAAATCTAAATAAAAAAGGTGATGATTTCTTATAGGAGTGGTCTTCTATCTGTACTCCAGCTCTACTCTGTTCATCATATTTCTGACTCCAGCACATCAGACGGATCTGGTCTTGGTGATGTGCATCAGGCAGACATATGCAAACTCCATGATGCTCTGGCCTGAAATGCCTGTTATTCCCGTCAGCTCCTCCACGACCTGCAGCGCACAAACCCAACTCACCAGAAACTCTGAGTCTGTCATGAATACTTAACCGCTTCACAGCTGACTGACTGAATCACCATCAGGATTCAGGAGCCGTTCTGTACCTTCTCCCACGCTGAGATGTGATGAATGAAGGCGGCCACAGCGATGACTCCAACTCCCAGAAGCATGAAGTCCTCGGTCACAGACACAAACTTGGCTCTGTTACAAACACAAGACACTTCATATCCTTCTGTGACCAATGACTGATGACCCTGTTCAAGGTGAAGTGTGTAATTCACGTGCCACCAAACAGAAATGAGATTTACATTTCAATAGATGTACAACACATCGCTTATGGAACACATGGTTAATAGTTGAGGATTGATATGAAGGCACTAAGGTGAAACTAATAAAGATTATTGAACGTGATAAAGATGGTGCACTAGTGCTTGGTTTTAACCAGAAGTTGATCAGTCATTATAAATGCTGAGTCTCGCTGATCATCAGAGTTATATCGCAGAAAATCGCACAATAAATGAATGAAATCATGGAGTTTGAATGAATATAAGTAAGAAAACACAATGCCGTCGCAACAAATTTAGAAGTAATATTTCAACAATTTTTATCAATACAAGACCAACGAATTGATCAATTGAGCAAGACCACCCCAAGTTTGCATATGTATAAATTGTAAATGAGTATGTGGCAGTAAGGTGGCTATGATTTATCCATGAATTGTGTCGTATTTCAACCACTGAAATAAACACCTTAGTTGGAACATGGCATCTGAAATATGGGTAAAGTTGTGTTGTAAAATGCAGATAGTTAATGGTGCTTACCATGGCCTTTCCCAGCTTCTGAGACAGTGTGAGATGCCATGGTCACTCCCCCCACCTACAATCCCTGCCGGACCTGAGACTCGAACCCATGACCTTTAGGCCACGGCTGCCCCTGCAATATATGTAATATTATTTGCCAGAATATTATTGCTTATATGTAAAGAATTAAGTATATGTGACCCTGGAGCACAAAACCAGTCATAAGTGTCAATTTTTTGAAATTGAGATTTATGCATCATCTGAAAGCTGAATAAATAATCTTTCCATTGATGTATGGTTTGTTAGGATAGAACAATATTTGAAAATCTGGAATCTGAGGGTGCAAAAAAATCTAAATATTGAGAAAATCTCCTTTAAAGTTGTTCAAATGAAGTTCTTAGTAATGCATATTACTAATCAAAAATTAACTTTTGATATATTTACAGTAAGAAATTTACAAAATATCTTCATGGAACATGATCTTAATATCCTAATGATTTTTGTCATAAAAGAAAAATCGATAATTTTGACCCATACAATGTATTGTTGGCTATTGCTACAAATATACCTGTGCTACTGAAGACTGCTTTTGTGCTCCAGGGTCACATTTATGGGTCAAAGACAAGACACTTCAAGTTAAATTCACAAAAGTGATTATATATACATAGAAAGCATATTGAAAGCAAGTAAAGTGCCTAATGTAATGTTTCAGAAAATGTGTGAAAATAAAAATGTCAAAATATGGGTTAAAATTTGTTCCATCATCATTCAGTGTAAGAGAGATATTTATTTTAAAACTGGCACAACATACTTATTCTGACTAGTACTTACAGTAAATATATAAAATAACTGAAAAAGATTATTATAAAGATAAATAAAAAAGATGTCATCGTTTTTCATGTCATCTAATGATTCTTATTCTAAATATACCTGACAAGATTTCTGAACTATTGTTATATGAACCATTTGTAAAGCTGTATTGTATTTAATTATTTTAGTGCTGTCAGACGATTAATTGCGATTAATTGTTTACATAATATATATGTGTAATGTGTATATTTATTATGTGTATATGTATATGTAAATACACACATGCATGTATATATTTAAGAAAAATATGTTGTTTATATTTTAACATTTTTATATAATATATAGTGCATGTAAATATTTTTAAAATATATACTGTATGTATATGTACATAATAAATATACACAGTACACACACACATATATTATGTAAACAAAAACTTTTATTTTGGATGAAAACCAGACTTTGCTCAAACTGCAGCTGACCTCGGTGGCCACTAAGAATGGAATATTTATAGTTTTCTCTACACTTTAAGCTGCGAGAGAGAGAAACATCTGAACCAAAATTACACACTCCACCTTAAAGAACATTAATAGAGAGACTCAGTGGGAAAAACAGCAGAAAACATGCAGGATCCTAAACATAAAAGCCTCACCGCTGCTCACAGGAAGGACTGGAGCATCCGGTGGCAGATACGAGCAGAGAGTGGTAGATCGTCTCCCTCTGCAGGAAAACAAACCGCAGCACACACACACACAGCTGATGCAGCTGCGCCACAGGAACCCTCGCCTCATTACGGCCTGCACGCAACCACAAAACACACTCATTACTCAGCTGATTACACACTAAACCTTTCCTTTCACACTGTTACTGAAAGCTGACACTTACCCACATTCAAGAGTTTAAAAAAGAGTGCGTGAAGCTAGAATCAAATGTTTTTGTTTACAAGCAGATGCTCTGTTCTTTCTTTGTATGTTCAGATATTCATACAACAAAATATATACAAATTAACACCTAAATAGTGACATAGTAGTATACTTAAAGTATGGAGTAAAGTTCACTTTAAAAAAAAAAAAAAACTTACGAGTATACCTTCAGTACTAAACTAGTAGTTTACTGAGACTATACTTCAAAGTGTACTAAAAATGCTACTACAAGTATTTAATTAGTAAACTATCAGTATACCTATAAGTTCACTTTTAGTATAGTTGCAGTACAAGCTAAAAACACTGATGTAAACTAGTTGTGTACTCAAAGTTTACTACTGTTATACTTAAAGTATACTTAAAAGTATACCTAGAAAGTGGGCCAATTTAGTCCCAAGGAGTATTGAAATAGTACACTTACTAGTATACTACTAGTACACTGATATTTGTATACTTACTATATAAAGTATACTTGAACTTTTTACTTAATAAAATAAACTTGAAGTATACTACTTTTTGGTAAGGGTGAACACCAACCAATCAATAAACACAACTACACATGCTTACAGCAAAAAAAGTTTGGTTTCAATCCTGCTTTCGTGTTTACCATGAATTTTTCAACATCTCTCTGTCAATCACTTTCAATCTTGAACAGAAACGTACTCAAGGAGCTCATGAAAGAAGAGCTTTAGGTTTTGAATAGCTGTGTGTATGATATATCCAACTATATAGTAGTACTAGTAGTAGTTGTATATATTTATTTAATGCCATGTCAGCATCTATTTTCATGGCAAAAACAATTTAAAAAATACAAGTATAACAAATACAATAAAAACCAGCATATCCAACAATATAATATTATGGCAAAGGTGTTTGCAATGTAAGACATATGTTTGCTTTTGAGACGTGTTTGTGATATTTTGAATGCAATGCTTTAATTTTCAAGAGATGTGCGTTTTGCATTTTGTGCGTGCAATTCTTGGATGTGTGTGTAAAGTTTTGAAAAAAAAAAAGCTGTAAGCCAAGCAGAGATGTGAGACAATCATCTTACCCAGCACCTCCAAAAGGGTCTCCACGTATGTTAAAGGATTCGGGACGTTCAAGTTAAAGTTGAGAGTTTTTAAAATGAGAATCTCAGAGTCCAAGAGCTGCTCTTTGGTGGAGGAGAAACCGGCAGCCTGCAGAAATCTCATTGCAATCTCATTGTTCACGACCTAGATGAATACAAACACAGCCGGTCACATACAGAATACCGGCTCGGTTCTAATTCATGAGATAAACGTACATGAGAGTACAGGTCCAGTTTGCTGGCTATCTGGACGCTCGAGAGGACGGAGAGAAAGAATTTCTGCTTGAGCGTTTGGAAGATGAGCTCCTCAGACGAAGCTCCTTGACCGATTAGATCTTCAGTATACTTGGCCATGAACCTAGAGCGTGACAGAGTGAAGGAGCATTAGACAGGTTTACAGAGAATAATGCTCTTTTCAGATTCTTAAAGTACCTCTCCAGTATCTGGATGGCCTGGTATCCGACCGCAGGGTTCAGTCGCAGCTCCTCACACAGATGAAACACACGCTCTATAATCATAATAATTCATCACAGTCATTACTGAACACATACGGGTCATACTACACTAACTAATATACGGTTTATTGTGTCAACTGAATAAACAATAACTCAATCCGAGCAGCTGAGTCCTTAGCCATCTTCAAGAATCGGCTAAAAACACATCTCTTCCAACTTTATTTAACCCTCTAACACACTCTATTCTAATTCTATTCTTTAAAAAAAATGTCTCTTTTAGACTTGCACTCTATTCATTTATTAGCTTCTTTTCTTAAAAAAAAATAAGTCTAGCTTCTCTATTCTTTTTGTATTCTATCTATTTGTTTTATTTTATTTTATTTTATTATATAATTAACAAAAAGCAAAAGATAAAGGCCTCTAACACTAGCTTGCGCTATTCTTTTTCTATTCTACCTGTTTTCTTTTTATTTATTATATTTAAAAAAAAAAAAACTTGCTACGTGTACTTTGGATAAAAGCATCTGCTAAATGACTGAATGTAATAATATTTTCCAATTTTAGACAGTCTTTAGAAAACAGTATGAAACACTTGTTAATGTATTAAAATGATTTAAGTCTGACATCCATTTTTTAACATCTCTAAATGAATATAACTGTCCCAAACAATACAGCAACAACAACAAAAAGTTCATACGTTTATTTATAGCGTAACAAAAACCCTCATAATGAATTGTGGGAGTGGTTAGTTTAAAAGAAAATTCGGTTTAGGTATGATTTATTTTATCATATTGAATAATTAAACCAAGGCGACAACAGAAGAATTGCTCAGCTTCAGTTCTATCAGTTTTTCACTGAATATTATCACGCTTTCTAAACTAGTAAACTGTTTTACGATGTTTATAGCACAATTTGTGCTCTTCACTGTTTTGTGTAAATTATTGACCAATGCTAATTATTAAAAAATGTGAAATATCGGCCGATATATCCGAGTTAATGACATATCAGTCGAACTAGTAATGGTAAGTACGTTGCTTATAAATGTATGAGTTATTCGCTAACATATTTCAGTATGATATGGTCATCTGGTACTAACTCTAGCACAGAAAACCCCGATAATAGCAGCTAGTGCACTAGCTAGGGGCCACAGCACTCACCCACTAGCCTGCTGTCTTTGAGGCATCCGCACAGATCTGACACACTCTCCAGGTGAAGCTTGTTTCTCTTGTTGAGGTTGGACAGTATGTCGGTTAATATGTCTAAAGACACCTGTCCAAACCTGGGGGTCACCTGTTCCCTGCTGGGCAGCGAAAACACAGCCCTGCCCGCCATGTTTTCCTCAAGATTAACGTTAATCGACGGAAGAAAGGCGCTCGTGAGGCTCGATCAACCTCAGCACGATTTATTTTTAGTTTATTTTATTTTGTTGGAATAACTTAGACATTTATATCCCAATATATAATTTAAGAATTTATTTATTTTTCTTCTTAATCAAGCGCCATAAAGCCAAATGTGATTGGTCGATTCTGAGAGGCTTTGAGAAAAGTAACCACGTGACAACGCCATCAACGAACAAACGTACAAAGTGGCGCGTTTTTTTCTTCTTCTAGAGAATACAATATGCAAAAATACGAGAAATATAACATCAGCACATTAACTAAAGAAATTCATTTTATTATATTTATACGTAATTGACCGAAAGGACCAGTAGATGGCTGCAGTGACCTGCATAATGCTTTTCTGTTCATCGATCACGTGGTTCACGATCAGCGGGCCAAGATTAATTAAAAGTTATTTAAATTTAGTCAATTTAAATAATAAAGCCACATGAAACTTAGTTATAATTTTTATAACTTGTTAAAAATTAAACAAATAGTAAAGCTACATGTAAACTGGGTTTATATGTATGATGGGTTAATACATATCCACAAAGCCAGATACCTTAAATTTAAACCCAGCAGCAAATATTAGCTTTATCTACATTTATTATTATTGTCATCACTTCAAAAAGTCTCCAATAAAAAAGCTCTGACGACATCGCGGTTTTTAAATAAATTGTAATTTATTTAGTTATTTATTTATTTATTTATTTATTTTTCTCTCTTCTCTCACTTACGAACATTAACCATGGTTTTACTACAAATAAAATCCAAAAAAAACGCTGAACTTAAAGTGACCTTGCCAAAAAAAAAAGGACCGGGCTGCGCAAAGTCGACGCAGCATTGATTTGCAAAGTAACGTCGCGTTACGTCACGCAAACAGCGCTTCAAACATGGCGGACAAGAGCGGTCAAGGGGAGCCCAAACCTGAGGCGCAGTTTGCGAAGAGAATAGACCCCTCAAAAGAAGAGCTGACCAGGGAACAGCTGCAGTTTATCCGGCAAGTAGAGCTGGCGCAGTGGAAGAAGAAAGCAGGCAAGCTCCGCGGGAGAAACGTCGCGACGGGCCTCGCTATCGGCGCCGTGGTGCTCGGCATCTGTATCCTTCATTACACAACAACTAACGCAATATATATTCATCATTTCACAGCTCTGTCTCTCTTACACAACAACTAACGCGCTATATATTCATCTGATCATGTTCTTCACAGCTGTGAGGAATAATAGTGAGATTAATTCATATACTGCTACAGGTTTGCGCGTTATTAGCAGCTGTCAAACTCTGGAATATGAATAAATGACGCCTCGCATTTATCTACTGTATGTTTATCCCTTAACATTGAGAGCTGTGGGTTCTGTGGAATCCTTTAAAAAACACTTACAGAAGCATCTTTAAGTTAACAGTATGGTTTGGCTGTTATTGGATCTTGTGGTGTCTGTACAGCTGGTATTAAATCTTGTTTTGTGTTTATTTTTTTACTGTAAAGCACTTTGTGACTCCTCCTTGTCAGTGAAAGGTGCTATATACATACATTTTACTTACTAAGAAACAGTTATTATAATTTTCTCAATTTATGCAGATGGATTCAAGAACAAACAGGAATGTGTGTGAATTAGAATAGAATACATATCCCAGAATTTAAAAAGTTTGGGATCAGTAAGATTTTTCATGTTTTTAAGGGAGTCTCTTCTGCTCATCAAGGCTGTATTTATTTGATCAAAAACACAGAAAAAACTGTAAAATTGTGAAATCTTATTGCAGTTTCTAATATTGGTTTCCTATTTTAATATCTGTTAAACTGTAATTTATTTCTGTGATCTGCAGCTGTATTTTCAGCATCATTACTCCAGTCTTCAGTGTCACATGATCTTCAGAAATCATTCTAATATGCTGATTTATTGTGAGTGTTGAAACTCTTCATATTGTTTTTTGGAACACATGATACTTTTTCTTTGATTCTTTGATGAATACAAAGTTGAAAAGAGCAGCATTTGTTCAAAATAGAAATCTTTTCTAACAATATAAGTCTTTACTGTGACTTTTTATTCATTTAACACATCCCTCCTGAATAAAAGCATTCATTTCTTAAAAAAAAAAAAAAAAAATGTACTGACCCCAAACTTTTGAGTAGCATTGTATATTGTAACACAAAATTTCTTTTTTAAATAAATGCTGTTCTTTTTAACTTTTTTATTGATTAGAGAATCCTAAAAAAAATATCACAGGTCCCAAAAAAATATGAAGCAGCAAAACAGTTTCAACACTGATAGTAAATCAGCATATTAGACTGATTTCTGAAGATCATGTGACACTGAAGACTGGAGTAATGATGCTGAAAATACAGCTGCAGATCACAGAAATAAATTACAGTTTAACACATATTCACATAGAAAACAGCTGCTTTACATCATAATAATATTTCACAAAATAAGTTTTTTTCTGTATTATTGATCAGATAGATACAGCCTTGATGAGCAGAAGAAACTCCCTTAAAAAACATGAAAAATCTTACTGATCCCAAACGTTTGATCTGCAGTGTGTTTCCAGAAGATCATCTGATCTGTATATACAGCAGAAATCATCGAGGTCAGACCTGATGGAGTGATATTATCACAGACACAGTCAGAGAAGACGTGCTGAGAGAACTTCATCACCGTTTGTAAGATTACATAGATGTTCAGTTTTGTTGGGAGGGAGCGAAAGTGCAGACAAATTAGCAAAAGAAATATCAGTCCCAGTATCGCTTTTAAAAGGTGAGGAGAAACAGTAGTTAAGAAGAAAGGTGTTGAAATATGGCAGAAATGGTGGGAGGAGGAAGAAAAGAAAAGAAGGGGATATTATAAAACACAACAGTCTGTCAGCATTGAAAAAAGACAGAGTGGATCACACAGGAGTTTTTAACGGGGAAAAGGAATAGTGAAAATTGTGATAACTTTGGAGTTAAAGAAAATACTGAGCATGTCTTATTCCACTGTATATTATATGAGGTGGAGAGATATATTAGGGTTCAAGAGTGGAATCTGATGGGGATGCTGGGAACAGAAGACACTGTTGAAATCCCTTCATGAGCAGAAGATGACAACACTTACAATGTCATGATGTAGTTACACACTCTCGTACCGTAGGGGGCGGTATCACCGAAAAGCTGTTTGCAATCCGCAATTAGCCAAGAGAAGAAGTAGTTGGCCTTTCACAGCAGATCAAAACATTTTTTAAATGAAATCAATATACTTTGTTTCGTAATATTTTAATATAATATTTTGAGCGGATTTCATGGTACTAATCATTATTTACCTCTAAATTATGCACAGTTTACTTAACTTTATTTATTTATTTATTTACTAAACATTATTTACCTCTAAATTATGCACAGTTTACTTAACTTTATTTATTTACAAAAATAAGATCTTAGAAAAACACATAGCAAGTGAGACGTCAAAATTCAAAAAAAAAAAAAAAAAAAGTTAAATTCCCCCAGCTTACAAAATATGTTCAAATAACACTTTTTTTCTTTGTGTCAATGTTACAGAAACTGTTACATTTTATCATTTTGCAAAAGTTACATTTGAACGTTCTCTCCAACTACCTGAGACTATGAAGTATTAATGTTGCTATGTTTTTGTCAGGGTTTTGAGAAAGACCAAATAACTTTGAACGAACATTCTGTTAATGATTCTGGAAGTGTTTGTTCGTAACATTGAGAAAACCTTGACAATGTTCATTAAACCGTGTTCTGAGAGTGTTCTCTGTTAGCTGGGACCAGGGCCGTTGCTAGTGGGGTGAAAGGTGGTGACAATTCTAGGGGCCCCCACCGCCCAGGGGGCCCCACAAAATCCAGGAATTGTACTATATAGGCCCATGTTCTGTGAGTAATTCTAATATTTTATTAGTTGTATAACTGAGATATTATGAAAACCACAAAAAAGCATGCAATTTGGTTCCATGCTTGTATATTGTACAGTATATGATATGTGTGTGTGTGGGGGGGGCCCACATCAATATTTTTTCAGGGGGCCCCCAATCCTCTAGCTACGGCCCTGGTTGGGACCATTCAGTATAAAACTCAACCATAAATATGAAAACCAGTTTTATGCCATACAGGAATTAAAGGGATAGTAACGTGAAAAATGTGTTCTTTATTCACCCAATCTGAACAACTGACTTTCTTCTGTTGAACACAAACTGGGTTGCCAGGTCATCAAAACAAAACCAGCCCAACTGCTGCTCAAAATCTAGACCAGTCAGGTTGTGTGTCTGTCTGTGTCTGTCTCTGTGTGTGTGTGTGTGTGTGTGTGTCTCTGTGTGTGTCTCTGTGTGTCTGTGTGTGTCTGTGTCTCTGTGTGTGTCTCTGTCTGTCTCTGTCTGTCTCTGTGTCTCTCTGTGTCTCTCTCTGTGTCTCTGTGTCTCTGTGTGTCTCTGTGTGTGTCTGTGTCTCTGTGTGTGTCTCTGTCTGTCTCTGTGTGTCTGTCTCTGTGTGTCTCTGTGTGTCTCTGTGTGTCTCTCTGTGTCTCTGTGTGTGTCTCTGTGTGTGTCTCTGTCTGTCTCTGTCTCTCTCTGTGTCTCTCTGTCTGTGTGTGTCTGTCTGTCTGTGTGTGTGTGTGTGTGTGTGTGTGTGTGTGTGTGTGTGTGTCTCTGTCTCTCTGTGTGTGTGTGTGTGTGTGTGTCTCTGTCTCTCTGTGTGTGTGTCTCTGTCTGTGTGTGTCTGTCTGTCTGTGTGTGTGTGTGTGTGTGTGTGTGTCTCTGTCTCTCTCTGTGTGTGTGTGTATGTGGGTTTTTCCCTTCTGTCATTGGTCTGCTTTGTCAAAATAGCACTAGGGTGAGTTTGAGATCCCGTAGCAAAATTAGCGCAATAATTACAGACTTGGCAACCTGAACACAAAAGGTGTTTTGAAGAATGTTGCTTGCACAGCCATCGACTTACATAGTATGGAAAAATAAAAACTACTACCAACAGCATTCTTCAAAATATTGTTTGCCTTTTGTGTTGCAGAATGTTCATTTTTGTGTAGACTATCCCTTTAACTCTGCTCAGACTGTAGTAGAAATATGTTTACATTATTTTCCTTCACCGGCCGTCTGCAGATGGCTACACTTTCTACTCCGTATCTCAAGAGAGAGTCATGGATGAAATCGATGAAGAAGCCAGAGCTGCAAAACTACGGGCCCCAAAGACCGGAGCCAACTGAACTGAAAGAGCTGACCGAGGCCAGCAGGGGGCGCTGGAGACTCCAGATCTGACCAACACCAGGAGGATCCTTCGCTTAGAAGAACATGTTTCTGAATCACAGACATGGAGACTGAATATCATGAACACTGGCTACAGTAACTGATCTCTGAGTGTGAACGCATAATCAGAGTGAGATCAGATTCAGGAAAGTTTTATGTTTGATTTTTTTATGAACTCAGTAAAAATGTGTCCTAGATATGTTGCAGTGTCAGAAATGAATACTCAACTCAGTCTGTATATTTATTGACTTTATTGTACAAATATGATTTAGAATAAACTATGACAGAGAAGGCACAGCATGGAAGTGTTGTTTTGCACATGGAAGCAGTATAACAAGTCACATTTATCTGAAACACCGGCTGTGTTTGTGTCTGTAACTCACTGCACATATTAAGGCATTCATATGATTCTTCACAGTTTTTAATGAGCCATGAATGGATGATGTTTTCATATTAAAGATCCTGTTCATGTGTGATTGAAAGGTGTAATGCATCATGGCAAAAACCCATCTGAAAGGACAGCCAACTTTTTAATACGGCTTTAAAGTAAATAACATCTATTTCTGCTCATTCATATTCTGAATCATGCAAGCTGGTGTGTCTCATAAGTTAATTAGAAAATAAACAGTGATTTCACCATATGCTGTACATAATGTTTCCACACTAAAGCTACAGAAAACATGAATGTTGTGTAAAATCTGTTAATATTGCAGATAACAAATGCACTTTTATTGACCGCTCTTTATTAAACGTTAGCAGTCAGTCATTTATTAACGACTCTATTGTACTGTCCCAGATGGGACTTTGAACCTCATGCCAAAGTGCAGCGTGCGTTTTACATCCGTCTTCATCTTTATGGCTGATACTTGCTTTGATTTTTGGTGCAATTAGTACACTGAAGAAATAGTTCATCCA
>JAFVLL020036179.1:0-58697 GCA_021397915.2 Tor tambroides | reverse complement strand
ATCACGGAATTTTCGGCGATTCCGTGATGCCACCACAGATTCGGGGGTTAATTAAGTCCGTGGTCATTACACGGAATTCTGTGAGATCATGTTGGAACAAAAACACTAATCCTTTCTGTATAAACAAATTTACAACTTTGCTGCCAAGATAGCAAAGACTTAAACCCAAAAATAGCCGTAAAATATTGAGAACTTGTTTTAATCAATGTTTTAATAGAAGAGTCAATGTAAGTGCTTTTAATTAAGCTTTAACATTTACTCTCAAAAAATTGTATACATTGACATATTTAAAACTTGATTTTTTTTAAGATGTATGTGTGTATATGTGTGTGTCAATCAACGTTACCCCACAATTGCAGCTGATTGGGTTTACTTGAACCTGGAATATTCCTTTCACATAGCGTAGTTCCCATTGCAGAGATATGGAGTTCCAAGATGGTGGAGGAACCATGCCTGAATTTACTCTTCTTCTCTTCTTAATAACCCTAGTGTCACCTAACACAGCACAGAAACTCTGAAACATTGCTTCAGAATGATACTGAAGGCAAAGGACCTTAGGTGAAGGTCAGATGAGAAGCCTCTCTTCACAGCAGAACCTGAGGCAGACTGACCTCCTTCTTAGACTATCTCCCCTTCTCTTCTTACTTACAGCTAAAATACACTCTTATTCTTCCATTCTTCTCCATCACATCACCCATACGACCCTGGCTAATGCTTGATGTCAACCCAGACTCAAAAACTCCGCACCACTTTAGCTTGAGGTGGCCCGTGTCCACCAGCTCCATGGAAGGTTGACTGCAAAGGTGACATGGGTGTCAGGGTCACTGTCAGCCACTATCGGTCCTAATCCATCCCTCCAGAGCCAGTGATGTCCATTCGTTCCCCTGAGCACCTGATGACATTGCCCTCTACCCCTCGCTACACTCTTCTCAGGCTGTGTAACAACCATCAAGCCCTGTCATACCACACCAGCCGTTCCCCCAAGCGCCCCACACATCACAGGGCTAGGGCTGAAACAGGATGGAAGACGTCCTCTTAAGTTAGCATTGCTACGGGCTACATGTTTCAGTTTGGAATAGACCTTGGAAGACTTGGCAGATTCTGTCTGTGTCATTTAATTGAGACTCTTTGACTTCTTAAGGTCTTCATTATACAGCATGAGGCAATACAGGTCTAACACTGAGAAATGTGGAAAAGAAAGAGAAGCGAAGTGCACAATTTATCCATGAGAGGTTTCTCGTTAAGAAACAAATACATCACAGTGCATCTGTGTGATTTAAAATGGCAGTTCTTAATGTTTTGTTTCAGGCCAAATTTTAGCTTAGACATCAAGAGGAGACCCAACACCATGGCAAAATTGTTTAATGTAGAGAAGTAACCCCCTAAAACAAAACATCAAAATGTACTGAAGGGGTCGTGTAATGGAAAATCAAAACGCACGGCAAGTTTCATAACTTAAATCTTACTCCACAGTTTAAAATAACTCCCCAGTTTTTGTTTCCCACCCTTCTGAAACACCAGGATATGAAATCGACCCATTCTAGATGGATGCAGACAAACTGCACCTTCAAAAACTATACATACTCATTCAAAAGAGAAAATTATTAAAAATTAATGCGTGAATATAGTTCAAGGAAGTTAGGCAAGAGGTAGCGCCCCTTGAAATTAAGCGTGTGACAGAGTGAATATTTTTTGATGCATAAAAAAAAAAATCATTATTATTTTTTTTTCCATTTAGAATATTTTGTGTGGCCAGCAATTATCTATTAATTATCTATGACCCACTAGTTCAGAAACTCTCATGTTAAAGGTACTGAAATTAACAGATTTAATTAAGCTCCACCACTGTTTAACCAGGATATCATAAAAATCCTGATTAAGACGAACATCTAATGTTATTTTTAAATGCTTTGTTTGCAAAATCTGGCACAACTTTACTAACGTCCTGTGCATAGTGCCAGGTTGTTTTCCACCAGACTTCAGGGACCCTTGAGGATTAGTGCTACCATCTGTCTGTGTATACCATCCAGATGTGTTATATGAATACATTGATAAATATGTTTATGTTGACAGAAAACAGAGGGCTGTAAGTGTAACAATCAAAAGAGGAACAGCAGTGCCAGATCCCTGCTAAAATTAGTATATGTGCAATACGTCTCTCTGGTCATTCAGTGGTCTACACTTGCCTTAGGGATCAAACCAACAAGCACTGAAATATGGCAGATGGGGCCAGTGCCCAATTTAGAGCTTTTTTCTGTTATTTAGACTGGCAGCAATGAGGAGGGATGACTGTTTTTGTGGTGGCCATGCCAACATAACATCACCCTGATGTGCACTAATGATCTGAAGCCCTGTGACAGAGTCATCCAAGCTCGCTTGTGAGAAGGTAAGAGTCACTCCGTTAAAGGTCACAGTCTCCAAAATATGGAAAACAAACATTGACAGAACAATGAGCATTGATTTTTTTTTTTCATTTCTTAATGGACTCACTATATAGTCACAGTCAAAGGCTGAATCATCTATTTCGGGTAGCAAGAGCTCTTGTACTACTGAAGGATTGTATATTTAACCTCTTTGGTCTCCCTTTGACGTAGATAACATGTTTTTGTTGCCCCATCCTGTGGAAACTGAGCTTTTTTAATAAACTGCATGGCAAAGGCAATGCAGCAGTTTCAAGTATAAAGTAATGAACTTAAGTCCAAAATAACACATAGAAAATGCAAAAACAAGCGCTTCTAGCTACGCAAACTCTACCACATGTCTTAAATATATCAGAATGCAATTCGTAATAATTAAATTCACAATTATGCCAATGCTTTTATCCTAAACTACTAATGATGGGTATACACAACAAGATAAGCGGGCTGATTTTGGGCCGATTTCTCCCCTTCTGACGATTCTAGGTAATGTCCCAATTATCTTGGTGGTTCTACAGATTATTTTTAATCAAATTTTACTGTGGTGTGAGGTGTGTTAAGAGTGACTGAATCTGCTCGGAAGAACGTCGGAGGGGCCCGATCGCGAATCGTAAATATTCAACATGTTGAATATTTGAAGAGTTTGGTTCCAAAACCCGATAAACACCTTTTATTTTTATTTTTTTTAAATTGAGTTTCCGCCAAAATCAGTATTGTATTGAAAAGTCAATTTTTAATTATACGCAAAATGCGATATATGACGTGTTATTCTGTCATGTTTTCTCCCTTTTTTCCAAACCGCGACAAACGCCATTCTCCCTTCTCTGCAGAACGCGATATATCCGCTCAACCAATCACAGCACCATTCAACGCACTGTAAACAGTAATGGCGGCGCTTTGAATATACCCGGCATCCTAGTTTTCCTCTTCTACTTTGTACTTTGTTATCAACAAACAAAACGATAAATCGCATGTGATTGTCATGCGCATCTCGTCAGTAAAGCCGGTTCTGTGATGAGCAGTAAAACTCTATCACCTGCTTTCACATGGAGCGGTATTTAATACACAGAGCCGTAGATCACTGACAAGCTATGCAATATCACGTTCATAATCAGATATTCAGATATTGCGTGGCTTGTCAGTGATTTACTGACGAGATGCGCATGACAATCACTTGCGATTTATCCTGCAGCCCTAATGGATTTATTGCATTTTTGGGAAAAAAAATTATCAGTTTTTATTATAAATCTTTGAAAATCTAAATCTGGATTTGAATTTTTAATGTTATTATAACCTAAAGATGCTATGTGAAAGTTTGAAACAGAAAATAGTGGTTTTCATCTTGCCACTTTCTTGGTGTAGAAAACACATTTTTACTCAAATTAATCAAAATGGATTTATCACGTTTTGGAACCAAACTCTTCATTTACGATCAGAAATCCTGATGTGTGGGGGGAACCCCAAGGACACCACACACTATAGGAGCAATCTGTGAAGAGAACACCTCTCCAAAGTGCCAGACGCCATCGAATGTGAACATTTGCCAACTCAAGTCGGTTACGATGACGAACTGCAGTCAGGTCGAGACCCCGATGAGGACAACGAGCATGCAGATGAGCTTCCATGAGATGGTTTCTGACAGTTTGTGCAGAAATTCTTTGGTTATGCAAACCGATTGTTGCAGCAGCTGTCCGGATGGCTGATCTCAGACGATCTTGGAGGTGAAGATGCTGGATGTGGAGGTCCTGGGCTGGTGTGGTTACATGTGGTCTGCGGTTGTGAGGCCGGTTGGATGTACTGCCAAATTCTATGAAACGCCTTTGGAGATGGCTTATGGTAGAGAAATGAACATTCAATTCACTGGCAACAGCTCTGGTGGACATTGTTGCAGTCAGCATGCCAATTGCACGCTCCCTCAAAACTTGTGACATCTGTGGCATTGTGCTGTGTGATAAAACTGCACATTTTAGAGTGGCCTTTTATTGTGGCCAGCCTAAGGCACACCTGTGCAATAATCATGCTGTCTAATCAGCATCTTGACAAGTTTGATTTCTAGGAAACTAATAAAATTGATATGCATTATACTGTAAGATGCTCTAAATAATAACATCTGCCAAACTGTAATGTAAAAATAAAGTCATATTTATGAACTTTCGTCTGAATAATAGGAACTTTGATCTAATGTTTTTACCCTGAAAATAACACAAGATGGTATGCATGCGTGACAAGAATGCACACTCACAATGTGTTGTCCAACCTGCCAAAATTAGATTAAGCCAGCCTAAGATGGTGTTTTTACAGGGTTTCAGGCACTTGACAGCCAGCCATACTGGCTAAACCAGCTAACACCAGCTTGGCAAGGCTAGAACACCAGTTAACCTGCTTAAACTGGATAAGACCAGCAAACCACCTTAGGCTGGATTTACTGTAGCTGTTTTTTTTAGCTGCGTCTGTGTAAATCAAGTGTTTCTGGTCTCGCAGGAGCACAACTGAGACATTATGTTTGTAATGGTAGTCAGTGTCAAAGGTTGTTTATGAGTGCACTGAAAAGAAATACCTTTTCATTAGCCCATTTAATTCCAGAGAGAAGCAGCATACCTTTGACTTGAAATGATATTTGAAAGAAAATCAATCAAGTACACGATCAAAGCATCTTTGTACGTTCAGAGCGCATCGCAGTGACCTTGCTTCCTACTTTCAGGTTCACAGGACATCTGTTATCCCATGACCCCATCTTTCCACCACCAAACAACAAATTTAACATACAAAGTTATCGAGATGGCCATGAGAGAACCTTCAGGCATGGCTGAGCTTCAGCTTCACGCAGTGGCAAACCTCCTCAGATGCCATGTGTGTTGATGCATCTGGCTAGACTGGGAACAAATGATCCTGGCAATGCAGCGAAAGGTTTTTTTCTGTGACTACATCTGCCGGTGCATTTTCATTTCCATCCAAGACCCTCGAAGGCCTGTTTCATAACAGCAGGCAGGCAGACTACGCTACTGCTGTCGCATAGCAATTACCCCATTTATATATTCATTGTACTGTGTGTTTTGAAAAATAACATTTAATGATTTTTTTGAATAAAAACTTGGAAAAATCGATATGAATGGGAAAAGTTGATTTTATACATTCCAATCTAGACTCTACATGCCAATGACTGAGAGTGTGCAAGAAATGCAACTTCAAACCAAGCAGCAGTCCCAAATTCAGAGCTCTCTTTTCAAACACAAACCTGCAGACCCAAGGACTGCACGACTCTGCCCAGTTAGTGCTCAATAAAACATCAAAGACATAGAACACACAGACATCATCATCACACTCTCGCTTTCTTTCCCCATCCGTCTGCTTTTCTGATTGAATTCAGCCATGTATTACTGACAAGACAGATCATTCATCACATTTCCAAAGCATTCGGATGGAGAAAATCTCTGTCTTTCTCTCCTCCAACATTCGCACGGACACATAATGAGAATCATTCTGTCACATTCAGATACTTCCTCGGTAAACTCCTCACATTAACAGACCGCCTAATCGTTTTTTATCTGCAGGATAAGTCACGGGTGTACTGGTAACACAAGTGGAGAGAATCATCACTATGGACAGGATAACAGAGAGGCCAGTTTCAACAGTCAGGGTTATTTCTTATTCAATTATTTTAAATATTTCAGGGCAGACAGGATGTGCATGCAATCATGAATATTTCAGTCCCTCCTACAAAGGAGGGGGCCACTTGTCCACTACCGTCAGGGGAGCGCGCACACGCTCCTCGACGGAGCTGTGGGACATTCACGCCCAAACCCAAATGCTGTCCTTCAGTCTGGAAATAAATAAATAATAAAAAAAATTAATATTCTGTCCCCTCTCCATCTGGCCTCAGTTGCGTGAAGCAGCAGCACAGATATGAGGCTGTCAAACCCCCTCCATCACGCCTTCAATCTCTGTTTGCATTTTCACACCCCTCCTTTCTCATACGTGGTCACAAGACGGCCACTAAATTGCTTCATGCGAAGGTGCCGCGGCTGAACTCGTGGGAGAAGTGACAGCAAAAGTAATTACGTCGGGTGCAAGGAAAAGAAAAAAAACGGACAACAACCGGTCGGCTGCCAACTCTGAAACTTGCGAGAGCATCTTAAGGTGTAGATTTAAATATTCCCCCTCAAAATGACATATAGCTGGTGTTAACCCCCTGCAAACCCCCTCCTCCCAACCCCTCACCTCTATTCCCGACAAATGGGGGATCCTGTCAAAATGAGGACCGTCTTGCACTGTAATTATCCCCTTTGTCCTCCAACATCCCAGTAATATTCGCCAAGGTGTGAAGGAATAAATCACGGTTCTAACGCCAGACCTGAGCACTGATTAAAATGCAATCCATTCACAGAGACTTCAATTTTAATTAAACACAATTTATCTAAATATTTCACAAATCAACTCTGACTTACATCCCCCCCTCCCTTTTCCTTTTCAGCAGTCGTTGCGGTACACTAATCTCAGCTCTGTCAAAACTGAATTGCACTTGGTCGCACATGCAAGAAATCGAACTTGACTAACATCTTACCTTAAAATGCTATTTGTGATCCTATACTCCACAGGCTGGCTGAAGCAAAGCAATGCACGACCCAAATCTCTTCAGTTTAGCCCCGCAAAACAACAAACACAAGAGCCTGAGATGCAAAGCTATTTTCAACTCTTTTTGTCCTTGCTTCAGATTTCCCTTGATCACTCCCTGCTATTATAATCCCGTCCTTTTCTTCTTTGTTTTTTTTTTTCCCTTGAACGTCTTCTGTTTTCAGTGCCGGGGCTGAGGGATGCTGCCTGTCTCTGTGAGACTGAGAGAGGAAAAAGAGAGAGAGAGAGAAACAGAGGCAGCTCTCCTCCTCGTGCACAAGGTCCTCCTGTTAGTGGCTGAAGGCAGCAGCTGCGCTCCAACCTCGAAGAATCCCGCCGTGCACCGCTCTGCTTAGCTCATCCTCCACAAGAGCTCGCATCCCGGAGAACTTTCAGACTTGCATGCGCAATCCGCACTCCTCATCGAGGCTGAAAAGCAGCACAAACCTTTAGTGTTAATCCGTGTCTCAGTTATTTTTTTCTGGATCGTGGACTTAATTGTGTCTTCTCCCACCTGGCACAATGTCTAGATGCTTGGAGTATTGAACATTGCGCTCGCTCTCTTTCTCTCTCTCTCTCTCAGACGTTCGCACATATGCACACACACGCTTGCCCTCCCTCTCACAGTTCTTTCCACCCCCTCCATCTATCCATCCATCTCTCCCTCCCTCTTTCTCACTCTCTCGCTGCATGAGAGTCTGACAATTACTGCATTTGTGTTCGGAGTTATGTCAAAGATAAAGGATCGCTTCCTACTTTCTTTAAACAGGAATAACACGCGACTCCATATGCGAAGGAGAACGTGCAAATAACGTAAAAAAAAAAAAAACACAGAATGAATGATAATGAAGGGAAAGCATGCTCTTCACAGCTGTTCCTGTCTCCTGAGCAAGCACAACATCCACCCCTTCAAGGAGAAAACTGTACCGGTACCTGCGGAAGGGTCACCATTCAGTGTTGGCCAACTGTCAAGAGTGATTGAGGAGATAGATGAAAATAGAAGCAGATGAAGCAAGCAGATCAGAGTGCTACCAGGAAGCAAGGACAATACGCATCGAACAGCAACCGTGGAATCACATAATTAGCGGCATAAACAAAACTGCCAATTCCCTTATCACCTCGACACACATATGCAGAGAGAAAAGCCTCCGGGGGGCTAGTGAATGAGAGGCAGTGGCAGAACTAATAAAAAACAAAAAGCAGATTGGCCTGAACAATGGTATGAAGCGGAAGATTCTTGCTGTATCTGGGCCTAACTGGCACACATACAAACAAACAAACAAACAAAATAAACGGAGATGACATATTTGGCCTACTAAGTTGTTTGGAACTACTTTTAATAAATGATTCTGCAGACGCTGACATTTTGAGGTGTGGGTAGCTTATATTTCTGATTAGCTGCATGGTTGTACTAGTGTTTGCATTAAAGATGTCATTTTTCGATGTTTAATGGAGTCAGCTTAATATGTAGGTTGATTTCCCAGGAGAGTGTATAGACTGACTCTCACTATCAAAACACTGCTGTTCATTTCAGCATTCCAAGGAGCCTAAAAAAGCCAAATATACACTATATTGCCAAAAGTATTGGGACATCCCCTTCTTTAGAACAGAAAAATGCACTTCCAAATCTGTGGCAACAACGATGGGAACATAATTCATGTATTTACAAATTGTATTTCCATCTCTGTTGCAACAGTTTTGGAAGTGTCTAAAATGACTGTACCCATATGTACAAGTCATTGGTGTTTGGTGATGAGTTTTTGGCTCAAGGTCTGCACTTACAGTCACACCAGAGATGTTAAACTGGGATTAGGACTTGGTTTTATGCAGACCAGTCTTCCACACTGACTGAATCAATAATTTTCTTTTTGAACCTTGCCTTATACACAGAGGCATTGTCATGTTAGAATAGAAAAGGGTCCTGTCCAAACTAACAATATACAATACCGTTCAAAAGTTTAGGGTCAGTAAATTTTTATTCTTTATTTTTTTGAAAGAAATTAAACCTTTTATTCAGCAACGATGTGTTAAATTGATAAGAAGTGATAGCAAAGATTTATATTGTTAGAAAAGATTTATATTTTATATTTTGAATAAATGCTGTTCTTTTTAACTTTTTTTTTTTTTCATCAAAGAATACTGAAAAAAGTATCGCAGTTTCCAAAAATAATTTTGGCAGCACAACTGTTGCCAACATTGATAATTCTAATAATAAATCAGCATGTTAGAATGATTTCTGAAGGATCATGTGGCACTTTAGACTGGAGTAATGTCTGATGGAAATTCAGCTTTGCATCACAGAAATAAATTATACTTCAAAGTATATTCAAATAGAGACCATTATTTTATACTGTAATAACATTTTGCAAGATTACAGTTTTTTCCTGTATTTTTGATCAAATAAATGCAGCCTTGATGAGGATAAGAGACTTCTTTAAAAAACATTACAAGTTTTACCGATCCAAAACTTTTGAACGGTAGTGTATGCTGACAAAGAAAATAAACACTTCAAATTTTGAGCATATAAGCATAACACTAAAGTTTAATTTGTTAACATTAGATATAATTAGCATTTATTAACTGTTAAGTTAATACATTTATTTACTGTTAAGTTTAACAGTATACACTATTCAGCAAGGGCACATTAAAATGGTCAAACGTGACAGTAAATACATTTAGAACACAACAAAATATATCCATTTCAAATAAATACTCTTCTTTCGAGCTTTACATTAAAAAAAAAATAAAGTAAAATAAAATAAATAAAAAAATGTTTTGTGAGCACCAAATTAACATTTTCTGAAGGATCACTGAACACTGGAATATGGCTACTGAACCTATAGCTTTGTGATCATAGGAATAAATTACATTTAAATATATGTATATTGTAATAATATTACATAACAAAAAAAAAAAAGAAAAAAAAAAGAATGAACAATAGCATATTTATTCATTTACAATGACCTACACTATTTAAAATGTTCTGATGTAGAAAATTGTAGCCTATTGTTAGTTCATGATACCAAATGCATACAAACCTTATTGTAAAGCATCACCATTTTTTTCTTTTTAAAAGGTATACAATTTATAAAACAAGAACAAAGCCATAATATGAAGTCATTTAATCACTAATCCTTGAATGTGTCACCAAAAGATGCAGCAACTCTGTCGAGAAACTAGCATTAGCACTTTTAAGAAACCTTTTTACTATAAATTTAGGTCATCATGCAACTTTAATCAACCAGCACCTTTCAAAACTAGAAAACTGGAGCAGTTTGCATAAGAGAAGACCACATGAACAGTACTAAGGTGTAGAAACTCATTCATATATTCAGATATATTAAACATTGAAAGACAGTCAATTTTACCAATGCCACTTTACTCATTTTCTGGCATAAAAGGACATACAGTACTAAATTGTGACTCCATCTGTTGTGCTTTTGCAGAAACTCACATATTTCCAAAAAAAAAGAAAAAAAAAGAAAAATGAATTTCCTATAATATGAAGGAATATGTTTAAATGCTTATTTAGAAGTGATGTTTGTATACTTCTGTCTACTTATATGAACATAATTAAAGTAAATTAGAGATAGTAAAAGCAAGAGAAAACACATTTAATGTGACTACTATTATGTTATTTCTAAAGATGAACAAGGGTCAAAAACTGTAAAGATTTTAACATAGTGTGTTGATTTGTATCGAAACTCTTCATGTCCTATGAGAAAATGCACATAATCACCAAAAGCCTCCATGCAAGTTCACTGTTTTAATTATTGGCCATCTGGCACCAGGCATTAATAACTCACCAGAAATCCATCCATCCCCACAATGACACAGAACAAAGATTTAACAACTGCCATTGCCAGATGAATAATTATGGTTTAGATGTTTTAGTTATCTTTTGTGTCAGTTAGTCATGATGCTATACATCAAGGCCATTACAACAAATACAACTGACTGTAACCATTCTAAATAAATCAAAGCAAAGCAGACATTATGCAGTCCAGCACACAGTGTTTGAGAATGAGGCACAATATGTTTTAAGGCTCAATTATTAAAAGAGAGACTGTCACTGTGGACATACTCTGTTCAGCATGGAGTCAAAATGAGAATAACATTTAATGTGGTGTAACACGGTTACATTAAAGTTACAGCATGAACTGATAATGAACTGCTAAACTATTCAGCATCAATGTTTTTCACAATAAAATCAACAGGACTTCAGTCCTTCTCTAACAGAAGAATCGTAAATGTCTGATTTTCCCCCTCCTGTGGTGTTGATAATGGAGAAGGCAAATTTGGCCTGATCCACATCTTAAGAGTTGCTTTAGCCTTCCAATCAAACGTTTTAGAGTGGGAAAAAATATTCCAACAAAGGCAAGCAAATAGCGTTTAATATTTCTAATCAATGCTGAATAGAAGAAAAAACCTCAAAGATAAACTGTACCAAGCCATCAAGCATCCATCCACAAATGACTTTGATTGAGAGGATCTGGTGGCCAGCAGCAAGATGCAGAATGGCTAATAAAGTACTTAGATAAAAAGTGATAGCAAAGCAGTGTGTCAAAAAGCATTGACGACTAAATGAATAGTTCACACAAAAATGGTTGTTTCACAATTTACTCCTAACCATTTTTTTTCTTAGCTCTTTTTTTATTTTTACCACAAAGCACCAAAAAGCATATATTATGGAAGCCCGTTAGGTAATTGTGACTTTTTATCTCACAATTTTGACTTTATTTCTCGCAATGAGAAATATAAAGTCAGAATTGCTGTATTAACTCGCAACTGTGAGAAATAAAGTTAGAATTGCGAGATATAAACTCGCAATTCTGAATTTTTTCTTACAATTGCGAGTTTGTATCTTGCAATTCAGACTTTTTTTCTCAGAATTTTGAAATATAAACTCGCAACTGCAAGTTATAAAGTCCAGTTCTGAGGAGAAAAAAGACTATATTCTCAGAATTGCGAGTTTATATCTCACAAGTCAGAATTGCGAGATGTAATCTCGCAACTGTGAGAAAAAAAGAATTGTGAGATAAAAAGTCGTAATTAACTTTTTTATTTTTTTCTATTCAGGGGCAGAAATGGGCTTTCATAATAAATATTCTACCATTCAAAGGATAAGATTCTTTAATGTTTTAAAATTCTTGTGCTCAGTAATACTCTAGCATTTATTTAATATGTAAAATGCAAAATGCGTCAGATTATTCCTGTGATGGCAAAGCTTAAATTTCAACAGTCATTATTCCAGTCTTCAATGTCACATGATCCTTCAGAAATCATTATAATATGCTGATTTTGTGCATATTTCTCATAATTTAACTGCTATGCTGCTTGATATTTTTATGGAAACTCTGATCCTTTTGATGAATATAAAGTTTGATTTCTAAAGTTTATTCCTCTAACATCCAGCACCTGGCTGAAATATGCTTGCACCTTCTGTAACAGTAAATGTGCACTTCATACATTATATCTTCATATAAGCCACACAAAATTAATTTCTCATACAGCATTTGCTCTCACGTAGCTGTGCTTAAGATTAGCACTCAGTCCTTTCATTCAGTCACATTGCACTATAGGTGCTGAGTCCCTAGCTTGTTCTACGCATTGTGCTAGTTGTAATAGGAGCAACAGAGGTGAGTAGAGTAGAATGTGTAACTCATACTGTGTGTTTTCCGTATGCAGTGCAACCTGCAGATAAGCAAGTCTAAGCCTTCTGGCGGATACCATGGCATGACCAGTACAGAATCCCATTTTCCAGGTGCCACAATTCACCAAGGATCTAGTCACGCTCTTCAGTGTAGTATGCAGAGTTACCTGTGGGTCCCTAACCCATCGATAGTCACATTATGATGCCTGAGCGGACAGGTGTGTCACTGAACATAAGGTCAAATAAATGAGTGTATAAAGTCAAGCTGCTTGCTTAGTCTGCTGAAAAATGACAGGATTTGTCAGAGTCATGGCACAGTGGGTAGTGTGCATGTTGTTGTGATCCTTTTCCGGTCACTTTGCTGTCTCTCAACTGTCTCAGACAGGATTTTCCACTCCCAGTCTCTTCAGAATTTGCTTAGGTTCTATTTGCACCTGGTATTAGCATCCATCTCAAGTGATACAATAACAAGTGGTCAACTGAGAAATATTGCTGTTTAGACTTGGTAGTACCATACATCTAGAATGTGTACTCTGTGACCAAATGGGATCAAATTGCAACGGGAGGATCTCCTAATTTGTGACTGCATGCCTCACTAGGTCAGTGTATAACTGCATATTGATAATGCTCCAATAATAGATAGATAGATAGATAGATAGATAGATAGATAGATAGATAGAATGTTTTTTTTTTTTTTCTGTTGTTTGTTATATGTTGGCTTTGGTCAGTGTCTTTGTGGGTTTTGGTTGTTGTACTGTTGTAGGCTGTAAGGACCTATGACAGAACTGAAATCATTTGGCAAAGTGATATTGAACTGTAACATAATATTATTTTTAGCAGCACACTTTAGCACTTCTACAAATGCAAATCACATGCATTTTTGACTAATAAGAAGGATATTTTTAAATTAATGATAAGTAATTAATGATTAGTAGTAGTTGTAGTAATAGTAGTAGCAGGAACAGCTGCATAGATTAGCACTTCTACAAATGCATATATGGTCACATGCATTTCCAACTACCTTCAAATGTGATTTGATTTAATGTTTAGCATCCTATTGGCACCTGAATATCAACATGTGATTGGATTACCTGAGAATGATGTTAATACCAGGTGTAAACATGGTCTTTTAAAAAAAAAAAAAAAAAAAAAAAAAAAAAAAGATTCACTACTCATTCACAATAATGAAAATAAATCACAGCAATACAAAGCTATTTCTAGAACTATGATGTGCATCATATCGAGTCCCATGAGTGAGCTTCTGATTCTGTGTGGAATATGCTGGCCTCTGTATGTCAGTTTAGGCTTATTGCTCATTATGTTTGAGTAAGCACTCTAGCGTTGTTCTGAGGAGAAAAAGATCATTTAAAGTGACAAAACATTTAAGTCTGTGGATTTAAAGCAGATGTATGCATAAATAAATAGGGCAAAGAGAGCACTGTAGTAAATGTCTTTAACATCAAGGCCTCAAGACCTAAAAAAAACTGTGAAAATGAATGCTAGATGTGTTGAAACATAAAAAAAAAAATATTACACAATTATTGTAAGACTCTGCTAACCAATCATATTTGTTCTGAGCACAAAGTTAATCTTCCTACATAGCATTTCCATTTCTGTCAGCAATAATCAAATGTAATGCAATTAAAAAAAAAAGATTACAACCTAACAGTTCCCTTCAACTTTCCATCATAATTTTAACCTTAATTGAAAGGTTAAATATACGTTCACGATTCACATTCACTGAAGTCCATTTCTCCAATTCACTTACTGCTGTTAGCTGTCAATAAAAATGAGTTATCGTTTTGATGACCGGAAGGAGTAATTTAGTTGAAAAATACAACGCTGTAATTGAGGTCAACCAGAGAGGTGAAGTGGGTAGGCGTGGGGCAAAGAAGTGTACCTGAGCTTTCTTTTACAAAGGGGGGAAAAAATGAAAATGTAACATTTCATAATGTTTGAATCAAGACATAGGCTAATGAACATATAATAATGATGAAATGATGATGAAAATAACACTAACCATAACATGCACAAATCTTCTGTGTTTATTAAAAATAATACTAAAAGAGAAGCTTCAAACACTATGAGGTGTAAAAAAAATCACAAATTGTTGGCAAGCAGTTGGGAACTCAGAGAAGCTGCTAGAAACTGCACTGTTAGTTGGTCACTGTAGGTTAGCACTGTAAGCAATGTAATGTTTTGATTTGTTGGACAGACTTTATCACACTTTCATCATGGATTTAGAACTACTGCTTAGTCCCTTAAGCATCCTTAAAAAACATGTTGGACACTTGTGCCTCAAGGTTTTTATAATGACTTCACTCGCCAATTGATCAACAAAGGAACTCGTATAGCATGTCTAAGCATATCTAATTAGTATAATATGGTTCATTAGTCCTAATTAAAACTAGAGTGGTGACAGGCTGTCTAAACAAACTCCCATATAAGACTGAACTGTAAGTTCAGTGTTAATAGGTATATTGACTGGAATAGTGTCATATAAATTAAGTATTGAAGAGTAAATTTAAGCAATTCAGATGCCTTTTGATGCATGTTTAAATTCAGCATACATTTACAAATGACATTTTTTTTTATGTTATGTTAAACGCACCAGGTATAACTTTTTAAAGAAAGAAGACGGTTTTAAAAGTACATTAAGATTGCTGCTTTAGTAATGAACTGATATATTTATATCATATGATATAGTTATGCAAGAGTGCCGTTTTTTTCCTCCCAGATATCAGCACAGTTGCACGTGTTATGATGTCACACAATTCAATAAACATTAAGTTACTATTCTAAGCTACATTTTAGACACAATATTGTCAATATTGCAAATATTTGACAGAGAATAGTTGCAAATAAAGCCACAGCAGAACTGTTGCATATCTGAGCAACACACAGCAGTGTTTTGTTACTGAATGAATCTGCTTTGACCTACTTTGAATGAAGTCAATAATTCAATGACATTTAAAAAGACCAGATTCATTCAAATAGCTGATTCATACAGAAATAAAAGACTCAGTGACTCACTTATTAAGCCAATGACTTGCTGCATTCTACTGGTGGTTTTAGAATAATATAATTTCTTGAACAGCGGTATCATTTAAAATAAATAAATACATAAATAAAGACTGGAGTAATGGTTGCTGAAAATTCTGATTTGCCATCACAGGAAATAATACATTGTAAATCACTTTTAATATTTTACAATATTGCTGTTTTTACTGTATGTTTGATATAAATAAATACAGGCTTGATTAAAAAAAAAAATCTTTAAAAAATGATTCTGCACAAAATTACATAATTTGTATAATGCATGTATTGTAAAGCATTCAGATTGGTCATTTATTTTAGATAGTATGCTGTCTTAGTAAGCAGCTGCCTACGTGGGCAGTACATAGCAAGACAACTCACTAGTTTTTGGAAAAGAGCCATAGAACTTGATGAAGGACAATTTTTGTTCTGTGTATAAACTGCTAATGATCTGAATAGAACAGAGCAGTCTGTTCCACATCACTGCAAAACATTCATTAAATAATGAATAAATGAAAATATCTTTCAGTTCAGCTATCTGTTAGGACTAATTAAGACACTTGTATTAGAAGATGCATATAGGAGCTTTTGAATGCTCAGGCCAGAGCCAGAAAGAGAAACCTGTGTGTTGGTATGACAGCCTGCTGACCATATGCTACCGCTGAGCCCACCCATGGAGCAGCCGCAGAGGGTCCAGCAGCCAGCCCCAGTAACCAGGACTGCCAGCAGGGCATCAATGACATATAACAACTTCAGAACAATATTTTGAATGAAATGGCCAGCAAAAAATCCATCAGTTTCCTATAGCACACATCCTTCCAGATCTTATAGTCAATCACTGTTCAGGGCACAGTAGAAAGCATAGACTGCATTAGATGTACAAGATCTGCCAATGAGATCCTCAAAGAGTCTTTAAAAGCCAAAACTAAAACAAATGAGATTTTGCAATAAAAGGATGGGCAATCTGCACGCATACATTTGGAATTTGTAGCAGAAGCTGTGTGTCATCCTGACATTCAGGAGAGTAATTTAAAAAGATTTAAAAAAATTATCCCTGCTTTTATGACAAGGCGATCTTGCAACCGTTCCTATTTCCTTCTCATCTCTGAAGCCAACAAATGTCAAAGTTTGAACGGAATCCCTCAAGGGAGCTTTGCCCATTTATGTCAGGTGGGCAGATTGTTTTGGTCAAAGAAGATCCATAAGCAGTCGTCTATAAGGTTTGGATGCAAAGCATAGATGCAGTCTCTGTGGGTGTCTTTGAACCATAGTGATGAGAGTTCAAAGACCAGCTTTGAAGGACATCTGAGCAGTCCTTCATATTGGCCTGCTTGCAATCATAGTAGCATTTCCACACAATCTGAGTATTTTACATCACTGTTGATTGAATAAATTCTTATGTTCACATTTGTATTCGTACTACAATAGATCAGAGAATATGCACCATAGATATGAGACTTTTTGCACAGATACTGTATATTGAAAAAGTTTATTTCATAACTTCAATCAGGATAAGGCAGATATTTCAGGATGAAATTGCAACATGTTCTCATTTTTTATTTAAATCCTCCTATAAATAGGATGTGTTCTATAACAACGTGATTTTAGACCAAAAATATTTGGTTCTGTTGTTTTGATAAAACAGTTTCAAATTGTCAAATTTATCACAAAAGTCAAAACAATAAAAGTTTTTATGTTCTTTAAAGTGGTGTGACAAATCACTATAGCTGTTTAGTTAGAGGTTGTTGCATCAGGAAGACCTCAGTGATGTAAACAGCTTGTCAACTAATGTTATCCTCTATTTATCTCAGGAAAGATAAATATCCATAGCTAGATGGCAAGCTAGAAAAGTTAACTCATGAACAGGAGCTTTCAATTAAGTGTTTTATTGTTTTTATATTGTTATGGATATAAATGCATGTTGAATAAAGAGACGCTTAATCGCTGACTAATGACAGAAGATATTTAGTTTTGTTCTGTTTTCTACAGTGGATTCATATCCTCCACATCCAACGCTCTTTTTAATTTATTTTTCATTACGGTGTGAAAAACCGCTGCAAATGATTCAGAACATAAGCGAACTTCCAGAATGATTCAAACTGAATCACGAACAATTTCCGCCTGTTTTGCCAGCCCATCTGACCAATTTGATCCAAATTATTTTGCAAATTTGGAATCATTAGCTTTGTGACAGAAAACACACAGGACATGACTGCTGTCATATTAGGGAAAATGATGCCCAGGTAAGCATATGGTCATGTCTACCGTCAATCAAAGATTCTTTAAAAAAAACTTTAGCTAGTGATTCATTGAATCATTCATTCCAATTCACTCACGCCTGTGCTATCATTGTGTGACATAGCTTAATTAACCTCATATTCATTACTAATGTTAATTGTTTAAAATGTTTGAATAAATGTAATTGTCACAATGTCAACAATTGTTCGCAGTCCTTTGAGCTCATTTTTCCAATATCAAGCTTTGAAAAGAGTAGAAAAACAAGATTTTCTTTAGGTCTTTAGTGCAAAAAAATGTTTTTCTGGATCAAACTGTCTGCCAAACCATTTCATATCCATTTAAGTGAACCTATTTCTTTTTATGTACAACAAGCAAACATAATTTTCATATGTTTGAAGAGAGGAAGGCATTATGAATAGGCCATATATTGAACTAAGCTAATGACATATCATGTGCTCATGTGTTCATGCTTTGACAACTGTTATGGATACAGATCCACATTTATCGAGCACAAAGGGCATCTTAGAGTGCCACAGCAGAATGAGCTTAGGTAAGATAACTTGTGCACATCACCCATAATACTATAATAACCCAACCGATTAGCCCTTCAGTGTATCAGCCATAATAAGATCCTGGATGTTTAAGGGTTAGACCTCTACACCATTCATTCCCACATCTACACATACTGAGTGACAACTCACTACGCAATAGTCATGACTCTTTCCACCCACCTTCAGGAAACAAAAGGTCAGGATGACACACAAGGGACAAATACATGAGTGTATGTGACAGGAAGTCAAAGAAAAGAGACTTGATTTATGCAGGCAAATGTCAGACAACTTGATCATAGAGTGTGAAAGTGCCGCTTTACACTCCCGAAGTGTCAGAGGCGGATCTTGTTGGATCTGACAGCGCCTGACAGTCGATTCATTTTCTATTGAAAACACAAAGCATTATGATATTGCTCAAGTCAATTTCACGCTTTATTTCGTCAGCGTGTTTTCAAAAGGAACTTTGCAATGTTCTTACAGTCAAACAGCTTTAGACGGTCCTGCGATGCCGAATCGCTATATATCTGTTTTGAATATTAATTTCATTTCCAGCAGAGATTAGTTTCTAGTGTAGACATTTTAGTTTATCATGTAGGATTTCTTTCTTTTTTTTCCCACTGAAGGAAAAAAGGGGGTTGGGAATCAGTGGTTTAGCAACCTGTGACCTACATTAATTCATCAATTTATTGTAGTTTTTAAACTTTAGGATTAATGATCTGGCCATTTCTTTCTTGGTGTGCTGGTGCTAATGGACCAGTGATATTACTCCAATAAATCTCCTGTCACATTCACAGAGCTCTTGGCATTCATGGAGTGCTATAGCATGCTCTCTCTCCCCATACACACACACCTGACCAAATCTGACTACTTTCAAAGGTCAACAAAATTAAGTCATCATCTGTATCATGTTGACCTTTTATTGAACCTAAATGACAACCATTAACTGGAGAAAATATCTTAAAGGTTACCTGTAGTGAAAGAACACGCTCAACTGACACTCACAATAAACCTACTACGGTGAAATGACCAGACCGAGGTACTTACACACTACAGATACATAAAGCTTTAATCTTTAAATCAATATAATGTGAATTCCAGCCACCCACCCACTCCTCGTTCCTCCTCCTAACACCTCACAGGCCTGACTACGACTAGCGCTGTAATATTTATCACATTCCATGCACATGTCCCTTTCAGGGCCTAAAGTAATTTGTGCTGGCACATTCAACTGGACTAATGTATCAAGGCGATGACACAAAAGACTTAAATTGGGACAGAGGCCCAAATCGTAATGAATCACAATTCTGATAAAGGCCTCAAGGGTCACTGGGGAGAAATTCATAAAACTGTTGCACTACTTTACGTAGGAGTTTTGCAGAACAAAAGCATGTGTTTTATTCACCAGGCACTAAAAGCCCATATGGACCCTTTTGCATGTCTGGGGTTCTCAGAAGCAGAAGCCATCATAGTTGAACGGAAATTACAATAAATATTTTTTAACTCCCATTTGCTCTTATTGCAAAATAAAAAAACATAATTGTGTTTCTGTGACTTTCCAAGAGAGGAAAAATATTGAGATATTGATTACAGTGGTCAGAGGAGTGAAAGATGTCAAATTTGTCATTACTCCCTCATCCGTTGTATTATAAACACTAATGCATCAGCGTTAAAGGGATAAATAGTTGCTGGTAGCCACTGACTTCCATAGTATTTTTTTTCCAGTTTGGTTACGATTACAATCCTTATAACTAGTTGAAAAAAAAAAAAAGTATATATATATATATATATATATATATATATATTATTTCTTAATATTTTTCTAAATATTTATTTTTCTAAATATTTTCTTAATATTTTTACTAAATTTACAATGTTAATAACTGTCACTGCCACAAACACACCTCCTTATGTAAATAAAGCTCATTATAGATTGCATTTTATGCACAAAAATAGGCTCAATTAACTTTGGAATTTCATTTAAAAATAAGATCTCCACTACCCCTGGCGACACACATAAATGCTGCGGACAAAAACACAATCTGTGTTACAGATGCCAGCGAACACTGTGTAACTGATAATTATGATGTGATGGCTGAAGAGTGAAAAATCAGTCACGCTGTGAACAAGTAGGAGGAACCAAGAGTCCACTGTTCAACTTGGGCTGTGGACCTTATTTCATCATAATTAACCAGCGAGATGACTAACAGAAGCGGAGTCCTTCAATCCTCTGCACGCCTTGCCGGTGTGTTTGGTCATTTGCATACAGTAATGAATCTCTAAAAAGCAAGAAGGGAGGGTTTTAAGTGTCATTATCTTCATATTGTAATTTGGTCGCAAGGTAGTTCCAAGGCATTTTTCAAAGCAAAAACTACTAATGGCAAATAATATCCCTGGGGAGAATGGGTGTGAGATATACTCTCAGTCTAAATTAAAACTGCTTGTTAAATTAAGTACTTTTTTTAAGTAAATAAATGCAGTGAATTACTAGAAATAACATTATATAGCATTACAATTGCACTATATTTACTTTATCAATAATTAATTTATAAATAAATGAATATTCATGCTTTTTATAATGAGTATAAATGAAAAAGTTCAAATAAACAAATAAACAAACAAAAAAACAAACAAAAAACAAATAAAATATCAGTCACCAAATTCTGGTTGCTTCAACTTGTTATAATATTACTATTATTTTCTTTTGTTTTGTTTTTAAGTTCCTCTAACTGTATATTTCTATTCTGCGAAACCAGCTTCATGATATGGTGCAAAATCTTTGAAGAACTCCTTGAGACATGGTTGAATTGTGAGAGTACTTGAGCAATGAGTCTCAGCTGAGTTTAAAGTAACAGCACTGAGAATGATACACATGTTGTGCCAGAGAGGTTAATTGGACAGGCAATGTATCTCTATGGAAGGCAAATGTACATGAGTACTTTTCATTGCGGCATCTGCGAGGCAGCTCACCGCTTGATTGATGTCAGCTGTGGTAATGGAATGACTTTAATGTATGTGACTCCAGCTTCACAATTAAAGCTAATGCAAAACATCAATCAACGCAGAGTCAATTTGTTTTGAAATGTTCAAATTGAGCAAGATTTTCATCTCTGATTGTATCTTTTGATCAAGTGCTGTGCATCTGCTTATGACATTAATGGAAAATGTCATTCAGACATTTTAATTTTAAAAACACCTATTAAAGGAAATAAGACCCTATTTGTTTTACTGACTTATTCTTCTTCTCAAATTTCTGATAAGACAGGTCTTATATCCACATATATATGCAACCCTAATGCAACTACTCCATGAGTTAAAACATAACGATTTTTATTATATAGCTCTCTGAATACTTAATTGTAATTGGTCAAGCTCAGCATTCTAAGGTCAAGTGATTTTTAATGACCAATAAACTGTATAATCACACACTCTTCCTGGTAACCAATTTCCTACAATGTGCTTTAATGGCAGTGATTCAATCACTTTCAGGGTTTCAATTGCATGTTTATTAATTTATTTAGGAAGCAGTCATGTAATATAGTGGGATAAATGTACAGTAGCTAATCATTATCACAAATTAAACCCTCAACAAGATAATCAGGACCACAGAACTGATTTGTATCCATTGAGTGAAAGGTTTTCATGACAGGCCAAAGAACTTGTCGGAATATGCACTTGCCACTATGTAAAAATTCTTGTATAGATGAAAACTGTCAGGGTTCTGTTGTGTGTGTGGGTCATGTGTTCCTGCCTCTTGTGCCCTTATTTGGTTTGTTTCCTGTCCTTGTTTGATGTGATTATTAGTTAATTCTGTTCCAGGTGTGTTTGTGTTAATTACCCTGTGTATTTAAGTTGATGCCTGTTTGGTTTCGTGTTGTCTGGTCTACTCGTTACTCCCGGTGTTCCTGTGTCTGCCTTGCCTTGTCTTGCCCTGATGTCAATTAAAGACTGTTGTTTGAGTTAACGTCCTCGTCCGCTTGTTCCTGTGTCCTCCCTTGTGTGTGCACTGTGACAAAAACAGCATCTGATTCAATTATTTGGGAGAAAATACAGTCCATTTAGCTACTGGCTGTAATGCACTGAGACAAAACACAAATTGAAACATCAAATCCAGCATCCAGGTGTTAACTGACTACCTTGCTCAACATCCCCGGAGACCTCTTCACAATACCCCGAGAAATGATCAGAACAGTATCTGCATTGAGGAGATGGGCTAAATCCTCATGTGATGGGAGGGTACCCGACAGCTATGCAAATTTCCCCCCTTTTTATACAAGTGGGGGTAATTAGGCATGGCAAATTGTTTCTGATGTAAGAGAGAACAAACCGGAGAAGAGGCCTCATTTGTAAGACGCAGTGTGTTTCAGGTTTCCTCCCCCATTTTCTCTCACTCACCCTCATTCTGCAATCAAAATACACACCTGCCTAGTCACTGCTGCAAAAGACTGGCATAACCTCTGCATGTTTAATAAGTTTGATAAAGAATGTTAATTGCATCCGGCTTATGATTGCAAATATACAAAAGAATTATCGCTGATTTGAAACTACAATGGTTGTTTGTAGGATCAACACTTCATTTGATTCATAGTTATGAAATAAGTGTAGTAAAGCACCCCTGATATTATATGTGTCATGATAACATAAGCTAGAAACTGTATGTGAAAAATTAAAGATAGATACTAATGCTATTCATCTCTCTCTCTCCAATAAAAAAAAAAAAAAACACATAGGGTTTAGGGTTAGTATTTATTATTATTATTATTATTATTATTATTATAATTTATTTTATTTTTTTAATAAATCAATACTTTTTTATTCAGCAAAGAAGCATTATATTTCTCAAAACAGAAGTTACAAAAGAGCTTACTATTCATAAAAGATAAAAAATAAAAAAATAAACAAAATATTACAAAAAATATTAAGCAGCACAACTGTTTTCAATATTGACAATAATAATAAATTATTCTTGAGCACCAAATCAGCATATTAGAATGATTTCACATTAGAAGGATCATGTGACAATGAAGACTGGACTAATAACTGCTGAAAATCCAGCTTTGCCATCACTGGAATAAATTACATTTTAAAATACATTAAAATAGAACACAGTTCAAATGACTTTAATGTGTGGTGCCCTACATGGCCGTCATGATATGTTATATTGTATGATTATAGGATGGAACACACGCCTCATATGCTCAGGAAATGGAAGCAATGAACTCTCCACCCAACAGCGATCGTTTCATTACTCTTATCTACAGCATGTCAGCAGATTCACCTGCAACAGACTCGCTCTTCTGTCAAGATTGCTGGCTCTGTAAAGCTTACCTCATCTCCATATCACATACTGCCTTTGCTGAATATTTGTTATATAATTAACCATGCCCATGTTGACTCAGCAAAAACATTCACATTTAGTATAATGATGCATATGCCAGTGGGCTTTGCATTTAATGTTCTCTGGCTAGAGAATGATTTATGGAAACTACTTAAAGGAAATACAGTAAAAGCAACAGCACTGGGGTCCCCTTAACTGGCCATCTTTAGTTATTACGGGGATTATCAAAACTTAGGGAGATCTTTCATGACATGACATTAGTCACGGGCCGACATCAGAGATGTGAGAATTGCTAGAGGGGCAATGACATATCCACCCTCCGTTTTCCACAGAGTTGTATCATCATAATGTCAAAGGAGCAACATTTCAATTTATGTCTAGCCTATGACTGGCAACTTCTCATCATAATGCCTAGAGCATTATGGAACAGATTAATTGAAGAGATAGTGACTTACAACAAGAAATGTACAGAGAGACGCAGTTAAAAGAGAAAAATTTAAAGGGAAAGATCACCCCAAAATTAATTTGTGCCAGCATTTACCTTTATGTAGTTTCTTTCTTCCACAACCTACGACTTTCTGTCTCCCACAAAACCTCAATTATTTGTCACACTTCTGACAGATTCTGATTATGTTTCTCACAACGTGTTTCACGCAAATTCCGACTTTTCCTGCAAGATGTAAACAAACAATTGCAAGATATAAACTTGTAATTATCAGAAAAAAGAATCCTGAGCTAGCATTTCACTTTTTTATGGCATGTAATAAAATAATGGCAACTGTGACTTTTTAATCTCAATGAGTTTTTTCTTGCAACTGCAAGTTCAGACCTTTTTTGTCAGAATTGTGAGTTTGTATCCCGTGATTACGTGTTTATATCTAAATTCTGAGAGGAAAAATAAAACAAAACAGAATTGTAAGAAAATACTATGTGATAATTGGCCTTTACCCCCATTATAAGGACCATCATACATTTTAGTGAATTTGAATGAATTGGTAAAACATTCTTTATTAATAACCTTTCTAATCAATTTAATATTGAAATCATTATCAATCCTGTATCATTTTGGATATCAATAGAGAGTTTTATCTCTGACAGGATAAAAAAAAAAGAAAAAAAAAGATCTCTTGCTTTTTATACTGGAAATAATAGAAAATAAACTAGATTTGCCTTATCTAAAATTTGTTTTGGCCCTCACTCTCAAATAATTTAGAAAAGCATATCAACAATGACAAGCAGGGAGTGTTTAGTATTTCTAATCAATGCTCAGTTGGAGAGAAAACCTCTGATGGAAAGTCTGCCAAGCCATCACACTTTCAAGCATCCATCCTCAAATGACTTTGATTGAGAGGATCTGGTGGCCAGCAGCAAGATGCAGAGAGGCCAATAAATTACTTCAGATAACAGTGATGTCAAAGCAGTCTACCAAAATAAAAAACAAACTCCTCCCCCTGCTATCAAAAGCTAGTAGTAAATATGAATTTGATGAAAAATATACAGCCTTGGTTCTAACATCCTTCAGTGACACTCTTTTTGGCAGGAAGATGTAAGATGATTGAATAAAAGCACAATGTACTGTAAAGTATTTTTGAACAAAATGTTCAGGAATGGCTTGAACTGGATGGCATTTCTGTATCTTAGAATCAAGAGCCAAAGTGGTTTAGAGTAGACCATTGAAAAAAAAAGAAAAGAAAAAAAAAAAAAGGTTTGTTTTTTATATTTAAACATTATTTTGCTAAAAAATGACATTCAGAAAATAATCAATATTCAACACACAAGACTGCAACACTTTTGCATAAAGCATGCTTTTAAATATTGGCTGCCAAATATAATGCTTGGTAATAAGTGCACTAGTTCCAGCTGCTTTCAGTGAAGTGCATTTTCATTCTGACTTTGGCTCATATGCAATTTAGTTTCTAAAATAATTGTCTTTTCACAGTGAGTGCCCAAAAAAGTGAACCCTCTTTTTTTCTTTTTTTTTAATTTGGGGTTTTGAGAGACTCTAAGACCGTTTTAATAGCCTGATAGCATTCACAGATTGATAAGCTCCAACTGTTCTCTATGAAAAATGGTATATTTCTTGTTTGGCACCTTAAAATTCCCAAGAAATAAAACTTGAATAAAATGCAATGAAGCTTAGAATGCTACACTCCAGTTAGTTACTTTTTTATTTTTATTTTTTTGTTTTACTGCATTTTTCTACAATGTAAAGTAGGTATAAACAGCAGAATTAACCCAAAGTGCTGTACAATTTAAGAACAGGGGGTCAGAATAAAACTAACTGTGAACAAATGAAAAGATAATTTTCATTCCGAAAAACTTTCAGTAGAGAAGAACTCAATAAAACAGTTTTAAAACTTGAGAGTTGTGAAAGTTGTTATGATCTGGGACCTTTATACAGTACCATTGTAAAGACTCTAAGTCTAGACCTCACAGCCGCTGTAAAGTATGTCACTGTGGTTTCCGGAAACCCAAACCTAAAAACAGTCAGGCAATCTCAAAAGCTAAACCTTTCAAAAATGTTTTGCAATGTAATACAGAAGGTAATGCTCAAACAAAAAATCCTTCCTCGGATCTGTTTACTCCATATTCACTGCCAGAGTAAAGATAAACCTATACTTCACAGGCCTGTTTCTGCAAGCGAACTCTGCAGTCAAGATGTGCATTAAAAATAGTACTAGTTGGAGATTATAGGAAAAGATCACAGAAGATTCTGGGGAAAGAAAAAAAAAAAAGCTTGTTTCCAATGGTTGCCCAGCAACAAAAGGACACCCTCTATTTCATGCGCTGCTGCAAAGCAGCTGATCTTAACATCATGTTTTGGTGTGAACAGCCCCTAATCCGTGACTCTCTAGCAATTCCTTGTTGATGTAGAGACCAGAATGAAGGCGAGCGGCCCCTGAGGAATTAATTTCACCTATATTTGAAGCCCTAACTACAGATAAAGCACAGCGGAAGGAAGAGAATAAATAAGCAGAGCCTTGAGAAACAGACACAAAGTAAAAGTGTTTTTGAAGTAGCAGTTCGTATTGTGTGGTAATTGGAGATATGAAATAAGCTCAAGCAATTTCTGCACAATATATGATAGGTGTAAAGCTAATAGGTTTAGCCTTAATAAAGAGCCTCTCCTAATCCTTGCATTAAGGACGGCTAGCGGTATTAGCTTGCGATCACAGAAATAGTCCTATTTGCAGTTTAGTCCAGTATGGGCTAATGTAACAAGAACATTTGCTGGGATTAAATTGCTGTTATTCCATTACTTCATGAGCAATGGCTATGCAAGCTAATGATGATCATGTCCTTAATGCTCTTTGATCAAAATACAAGACGTGTTGTCAACAGCTTCAGAAACTATTTAAAAAAAAAAATTACCATCCTAGCACTATTATTAATCAAACATGCAACAGCCTGTGATATTATTCACGATAAGTTCACGGTTCTGTACAGACAGGGTGGAAAATTAACATCTGCCACCAGGCAATTTTCTTCTTTTTCGCTGTGGTGAGTGATTTCGCTTTATCTATCAACAACCTGTAAGGCGTCTCAGATTAGCGTTTCACAAAGAATGCCTAGTAACAACAACATACTTAAGTAACACATTTTGATTGTATCCCCCCAAAAAAGACTAAAGTAAAGCACACAAGTCACACGTCGCCAGTCGCTGTGACTGCCGGGCAAAACAAGTTAATTTTCCATCCTGTGTACGGTGTTTACTTCCTGTAAAATGTGTCAGAACACACACTTCCTACTCTTATTCTGACTGCTACATAAAACACCTGATGTTGCCCAAACATGTAAAAGGAATACAGTATCCGTGTTCTTGGAAATATAAAAACTGTACAATAAATGAAAGAGAAGAGCAGAAAGCTCTTTACATTAATATTCAAGACGATTTTGATGGGAACGAACGAGGAGAGGATACTGTTAGTGTCCATACCGCTAATGGGGTGAATAGCTGCCATAATAACCTGAAAATGGACAGCCTCTGTTCAGGCCTATTTGCTTTTGTTAGATTTGATAATAGCAAGGCTTGACGAATCCCTTTGTCTGTGAGTCAAGCTGAATAGTCAAATCCAATAATGAGTGTCATCCCCTTTATTATTGAAAAAGAGGCACAATAGCTGAGTGACTGAATGATTGAAGATAATAAACAGTTATTATTCGAAATGAATGTAGTATCGCGTGAGATGGTTGTTAATTGACCAGTAGTATTACTAATCTCTCATTGGAGAATCAAGCAGGAGACATTTTTGTTTAACCAGTTCCATACATGCTTTTTTTTTTTTTTTTTTACCTGTAATGATCTGATGAATTTAGCTTTCAAATGATGGAAATTTTCAAGGAAGGTAACAGCGTCGTTATACCGACATGCCAAGCATCCTGGAGTAGAAGCCTCTGGATCATTCAGCACAAGTGTCAGATTTGGATTAGGCTTGCACAACGACGTCTTGAATATGGAGTGAGGTGAAGGTGCGCAGACTGAAAGGGAGTCTGCATTAACTTCCTTTTTATGCACTCTGACTTAAGCGTCAGGAGAGTTCTAATTGGCTGAGGCGTAGGTGAGGATGCCTGCCGCCTTTGGCGTTGTGACTTTAGTTGGAGATCTACATGAGACTATCGATAATGTCGCTAGGCTGTGGAAAATTCAAAATTTAAGAACTGGCTGAATTTGAATTGTTTACACCACACAGGAAGTTAAATTGAAATTTGAACTGGAATGACAGGAAGAGGAATTGTGTATTCAAAGAAATTCAGTAATGCTTTGTGGAAGTGTTCTTCCTCTCTGACAATCAATCAATCAATCAATCAATCAATCAATCAATCAATCTATCAATATACTTAATGCATACACACGTAAATATAAAAATATCTCTTTTGAGCTTTCTATTCAGAAAATCCTGAAAAAACTGTATTAAGGTTTCCACAAAAATATTAAAGCAGCTGTTTTCAACATAATAATAAAACATGTTTCTTAAGCACCAAATAAGCATATTAGAATGATTTCTGAAGGATCATGTGACTCTGAAGACTGGAATAATGTCTGCCGAAAATTCAGCTTTGCCATAACAGAAATTAATTACATTTTAATATATATTAAAATAGAAACAGGTATTTCAAATTTTGTAATATTTAACATTATTGCTGTTTTGGGGCCAGTTTTACTAAACAGGGCAAAATAGTGCGAAAGTGCAATTCCAAAACAGCGCCGATGTGAGTGGAAATTTCTTTGGGTGATTTACTAATAACCGCGCAAATTAAAGAACACAGATGCAACATCTCACTTACATATCAACCAATGCAATATACCAAGTGCAGCGCAGATTAGCATAGTCGCAAATAAAGAATAAAGAAATAAAGAAGCCACAGTACTTTTGGACAAAAATGAAGGGTTACAAGGCCAAAAGACGGTTTGCGCTGGTGCAAGCTATTAGTGAAACTGGCCTTTTGTCTTTTTTATTTTACATAATAGAAAACAGTTATTTTCAGTTGTAATTTTTCACATTGTCACTGTATTTGTTGATCAAATAAATGCAGGCACCAAACTTTCAAATGGTAGTGCACGCACACACACACACACAGATAGATAGATAGATAGATAGATAGATAGATAGACCGACAGAGCCATAAGGAATGTTTATCTGTAAGTTCTGCTTCATTAAATGGAAGTGCATTGATTTATTTATTTCTTGAATTGGCTCTCGTCAACCAGAAAGACTAATACAGTATGAAATGTTGCTTTTCCCTGTTATATTAATCCAGTGCACAAAAAATAATAGCTAAAGTGCTAAATGACCCATTAAAAATAATTTACAGTGATCCTCCTCTGATATTTGTCTTCAACTATACACTATATTACAAGAAAGTACATGACAAAAGATGCAGAGTGAAACGGTAGCTGTCTAGGTTGTTAATATGGAATATCTAAAGCTTCCCTGAAGAGGAGCAGAATTCTGATGAGCCAGCTGAGAGGATGCAGAATCACAGGTTATTATAAGCCTCTGCTGAGATGCCGAGTGGGCGTTTTTCAGCCAAGCATGCTTTTTAACTACAAATGCATCACATGCTCAGACATTCACGCATGCACGCACATGCAAACACTCAGTCACATACTGTTCCTTTGAGGAAATTCAAGTTAATCCTTGATAAGACATGACTTCACAGATCATTCTTAGTCAATTATGTAAGACGTAACTAAAACTGTCATTTCTAATTGAGGATCGCCGAGGCACAATACTTGTTCGTCAATCTGCTGTTTAAATGACGTAAACTAGATCTTCCTTTGAACAAACGCATCACTTTCTTTCACAAGTATCGCCACCGACTGTTTTCAGACAATACAGCTATTTCTATTTATGTAAAGGACATTTACGCATATGCTATGTGCAATACACCCACACATGGATACTATTAATTAGTGATGATATTTCATGTGGTGGTCTCTCCTGAGATTAGTGAGACCACCAATCGACACATTGGCATTGCAAACCTCAGAGTTCATATACTGTATACAGCATCTCTTTCTTTCTGTTCAAACACTATCTTCTGAAGTTTTCATGTTGTTCTATTTCTATGTACTCTGGTACGTTTGGTGTTATTCGTGATTGCCAATGGAAGCCTGCCTAAAACCAAAACTTTTTTGACATTTTTTAAAACAGCTCTCGCTGTAATGTCTTGAGTCCATAATGACTTTCAATTACCAATGGCTCTTCTTATGTTGCCTCTATAATTTAGTCGTGCAGAGTAGAAAAGAGCGAGATATACCCTTTGAAGCAGTGCCACTGACAAGGAACGTCCCATTGAAGATAAAGGTGGCTTCCATGTTGCGTGAATCGCCTACCACTGGAGGACAACACTCGCCGTGGGCTGCAAACTAGCATTTACTGGGGACGTCTCATTAATTTCTCATTGGTGTCAGTGATGGACTCAGCAGGTGGGAGAAGCATCATGATATTAAGTGGGATGTGATGATAGAGTGAAAATGAAATGCTAAATATGCATGTTTTGAATTCTGACGGACCCCAGACACAAACTGAATGCAAATTTGAGGCAGTGCCCACTCGACAGTCTTGGCTGGAATGAGGTATTCATGTCTTGTCCATATGAGAGTCTTGTCATACTGGATGAAAGAAACAGAACATTATCAGTGATAGGAGTATGGTTGTCAAAATTAACTTTCCATTGTGTCCTTGAAGAGCAGTCATTAAGTAATCTGTCCAGGAACTTAAGTTTCTATGATTTAGAGTGGAAAATAAAATTATTGAAATTAAATCAATTTCTGTTAGAGAAGAATGATAAGTTGATGAATTAGACTAAAAATCATGCCAATGTTATAAAGACCAGAGTCAAGATATTTTAATTATATAAATATTATTACATTTTTGGGTTTTTCCCAATTTTTAAAGAGCGTGTGGTAAGAGTTTGGCTAGTCATCACTATCCCATTAGCTATTTTTTTAACCTTACTCATTACCTATTATAAGTTACTTAAATTTATAATGTGTACTTCAGCTTATTTAGAATTCAAATGACATCCAGAAATAAGCAATGTAGTGATTAAACATGTGCTTGGTTATGAATAAAGTAGGGTTTGGCGATAAAATGTTAGCGATAATTTCCCTCAATAAAACGGTAACAAGAGATCAATAAATGTTCGATTTAATGTTTATGCACCAAAAATGGAACAAAACAGCTCCTCTCATTTGAACCGTGCCTCACGGACCGTTTATCCGTTCGAGTCGCAGTTCAAATGGCAGCGCAAGCTTACTAGAGCAGATGCATTTACACGCTGATAAGTCTTGGTTACGCAACCACTAAACAGCCCTGTGAGATCCAGTGTGAAGCGCTTCAATTCAGTGCAGAACATAAATGAGAGTGGTTTAAACTAGTTTAAAGCCAGATGAAACAGCGCTGACAAACAGGAGAAACAATGTATGCAACGATACAGTCAAAAGGCTTTTCAATCTACAAATTGCCCTCTCATTTACCATGGATTTACTGTGGTAACACTAACTGCACAATGGTATTGGGACAGAAATGTGGAATATTCATATTGAATTTTATTGCATCATTAATGTAGACATGTATTAAATATATTTTATTGTGGACAGCCTAAGGCACACCTGTGCAATAATCATGCTGTCTAATCAGCATCTTGATATGCCACACCTGTGAGGTGGATGGATTATCTCGGCAAAGGAGAAGTGCTCACTAACACAGATTTAGACAGATTTGTGAACAATATTTGAGAGAAATAGGTCTTTTGTGTGCATAGAGAAAGTCTTAGATCTTTGAGTTCAGCTCATAAAAAATGGGGGCAAAAACAAAAGTGTTGCGTTTATAATTTTTTTTCAGTGTATATATATATATATATATATACACACACACACACACACACACACACACATATATATATATATATATATATATATATATATATATATATATATATATAAAGTAATAATTTTTTCTACCGTATCACCCAGCCCTAGACTAAAGCTCTCTTGATTTTTTTCCCCTAGATTATTAGATGTGATCTTATGGCACCAAAACTGAAACTAGCTTTAGTCATAATCAAATATTCAGTTTTATTTATTCAGCAGATGCCTTTTCCAAAGTGACTTATAACGAGGAACATCACAATCAATTTGTCATAAAAGTAAAATTAAAGTGCTTTCACTGTTTAATGATTGCAATGCTTATTTCTCAGAAGAAATTGAGTTATGTTGAAAAAAGACATATGAATCCACTACTTTCAACTACTCCTTCAAAACAGCATTTTTATTCTCTCCAGCAGCCACTGAACCGAACGCACAAGATTGTGGGATATCATGGGCAGTGAAGGATACAATGCTGCCTTCAAAAACCAACCAGAGAAAGACATCTCAGAAGACAGGATGTTATGCAAACATTGAATCTGGACGTGTCTTGATTCCTTTCATTTTTCCACATATTTTCAGATACAGCAGGTGCAACACCCAAATTGTGCAATATTTGAGGACCAGGACTGCATTAGCCTATACTCCAGTTACAATGCACACAAGATGATCAACACACAAATGTCTTCATATCATCAAGTGCACATCAAATTAGTGGCATAACCCAGCGAATGCATTTTTCCCCCTTTTCTACTGAAGTATAAAACAGCAAACAAACATATCGCAGCACAATAAAATTGATTAAGAATTAATGACTCTGGAAATGAATCCCATCCAATTACATTTCTCCATTTGCTCTCTAATAACACAAAGTCATTGATCTGGATGTTTTATTTGGTTCTCTTCACAAGGGGTCCACAGATACTTTCTAGGAAGGAAGGAAAGGATCTTGTTTGTGGCACCAAGGCTGTTTTTACACATAACTGTAAATGTGCTTGTGTGACTAACGGTCTAAATCTGTAAATAAAACCATAGCTGCGGTATAGACACTCTGTGTCAGTGCAGAGAATGCCTGGCTGCTGTTCACACGCTGACTGGTGTGCGGGTGGAGAGGAGGCCTGCCTTCCTCACATCCCCTGCCAGGTTTGTGTCTGCAAGCCTGCTGCCTCTCGTCTCGGCATGCCTGCCCACAAACTTCTCCATTTCATTTTACCCCTCACCATCTCGCTCGCTCCCTCCCACACAGCAGGCTCGATTTATTTGTGCCACCATTAGGGGGCGCTCTGGCGGCTCAGCCTTGAACTTTAACACTGGAATCTGCTTGCGTCCCAAAAGTCTCTGGCATCGTTGTTCTGAGACACTCGCCCCTGACAAACTATCAAAGCAAAGCCTTTTATCACCCTTTGAAGATTAATTTTGGCTGGGGCAGCTGGATACCTTCAGGCGACCATGTTGTCTTTTTTATTATGGTGCAACAGACGCGTCTAGGTGCTCAGGGCTTGACTTTACGAGCTAAGTGGTGGGCTTGCAACTCCCCGGACGTGTCCCTAAACAAATTATAATTACAGAGTGGCGGCGACGGACTTCATAAGATGCCATGGCGAATAAGCGGTCACTGAGCGAACCAATAGCATTGTGCCACCTGAATTGAAGGGGGATGGACCTCTGGAACACAGATTTAAAGCTTTGCACCCAGTTGAAGTAATAATACTCACATCAAAGGCCAAAGAAAACAAGTGTCTCTCTGGTCCTCTAAGCCAGTACACCAACAATGCATCATTTGTGACAGCCAATCAGAAGCGGTCGTTCTTCCCTTGCGCTTTTTCCAAAGTTGTGTCACTGTTGTCGCTGACTGCAAGATGATTAATTGGTTGATTAACCCTGAGGACTTGTTGCTCACTGTGTTTGTATAATAAGTCATTTTCCCTTCTGTCTGTCAGGACAGAGAGGTAAACATACATTTTTGCGAGAGAAATTAAATAGTTTCAGGAGAAATGAAAGACTGTTTACTGATTTCTTTAATTATGTTCATCCTATTTTTGAATGCGTACACAATATTTCTCTCTCCCACACTCAGTACTTGCAGTCAGATGATAAAAGATGAAAAAGCACAATGCAGTCTGACAAGGTTATGGGCAACAGCCAGTAATGAGAGAAAGAGAGGAGCTGTGCAATTCATCATTTATCACTACAGAGAGTACACTCCCTCCCTCTCTATCACACTCCAAACTTTACATTCTCTCTCTCCTGTATCTCTTTCTCACTCTAATAAAAGATGGGCTAATTAATTTTTAATTTTATTATTTTTTTTTACAAATGGCAATGAAGAGTTTCAACAGAAGACCTACATATTATTATGACCTTGATAGCAGCTTTTTAATCACTTTATGTAATTGTTAATTAATGTCAACAAAGCCCTCTGTAGGTTGTAAGATTAGAGTTGATCTAAAAGGAGTAAAGATTGCGTTATCTTGAACCTTCTGATGTATTGGACCTTCTGCTTTCTTGGCAACTGCTTAAAGAGAAATACAAAATGTTAGCTGATTTTTTATTTTATTTATTCTTTCCTAGTTGTGTGGTGTTTGATGTGGCTAGTTTTACACATAAATGCAGAATTTCACAGGTTTCATCTCGAAATCTGTGCAGGAAATGCAGAAATAAATGCAATTAACATTTCAAAGTTCCAGTGTAAATTAAATAAATAAATATTGTGTGACAAACATTTTATTTAATTTATAAATTGAAAGACAAAGCAGTCTTTCATACTTCTAATTTTTACATATGATAAATGATCGGACGGGTTTTTGCATGATCATGTTTTCCAAATTTCCAAGCATTTTGTACATGTGTATCATATTTTCCTGTATTCAGACACAGTTAGCACATGTATTTGTGTAGATCCAAAACAAGTTGAGAGCACTAATACACTGCTGGGATGAATTCAAAACTAATTCCAAACGTTCATAAATAATATTTAACTTGGTACTGACACAGTGAACTCTGTTAGAAACAGTCTCTTTGAATAAGCCTCTAAACCTCACACTGCTGGTACAACCCAGCATACAACAGAGGGCACTTGGGAGGAGCTCATAATAAAAACTGACAAGACAGGTTCCTGACTCTGTTCAACCTCAGATACGCGATAAGTCCAACCAGTAAGAATGTCAGAGCCCCACTGGCTTCAATAACCCCTGGAGTCAAGCTTCTGTCTGTCACCCAGAACAACTACCTAATGGTGGCTGCCAAGTGGACTCCAGTAAGCAGAGATAAAGCCCAATTAATTTCCATCACACTGTCCTTAAAAGCATAATCACAGCTTGTCTGGTTTTACATTAGGTTTTTCTTTCATCCAGGCGCAGCAAGTCAAACATACTCTACGCTTACCATGATGCATGTATGGTTTTTGATCATGTTGGCAGCTACTACTTATCAGCAAATGTTGGTTTGAGGTGCAAGACCATTAGACTGAAAATCCATACTCGATTTGCTTGATTGTGATCACGGCAGCTCTCATCCATTCATGCATTTATCCTTTGTGAGGCCCAAGCAGTGCAGCAAAATGTGTTTATCTTTACCCAGTGGTGCAGCAAAATCAGAGAAGACTTTTCTCTTTCCAGTGGAGGCCCCCAGTTGCTCAGTCTATGACCACTGTCAGATCTGTCTCTGTGATGTCCTTTAGAGGCAGAAAAACATGACCTTTGTGTGGGAGCATCTTTATTTGTTAGCTGTCTTTCAATACCAACAAGAAAGGTCAGAGCAGTGAGGTTTAAAGGCACGTCTACAGTTATGGGCAGCACAGGCGGAAGGTTTGCGAGGCGACTTAATCCTTGACCCTTATCAGAGTATTTGCTATAAGTCACATAATTGACTCTTTAGGAACTTGGTGAGGAGGCACCAATTCTAAAAAAAAGTGATCATTGTTTTCAATTATCTGAAGGATATAAAGTGAGAATGTGTATACTGAAATTCTTGTCATTTTCTGTAAACTTAAAAAGAATGCTGATAAACAAGACAAAAGCGTGCTGCATCCCTCCAAACGCATTCTTCATGAATGTCAAAGATTTCTGAAATAGTATCTAATTTCAGAATTGCACAGTGTATTGTTTTCTTAAGGACAAATTGTGAGTCACATTTTAGAAAGGTACTCAAGAGCAATAACAACAGTTGCACTCATGGGTATGCAAACACATAAATAAATACAACATGACTAGTACGATCCAATGCACAAAACAAATGTTTTTTTTTTTGTTTGTTTTTAGTGAATCAAAAACATATAGCATCACTGCAGTCAGTGCGACTCAAATATAAAACACAACAAATGCAAACATACTGTGCAAGCAGCAGAGTCTGATTTTACGACCAAATAAATCAAAACATGCAGCACAACCAGCAAAGTCCAATTCTTATGAGCTGGATCTCTTTATAAATCATTCAAAAACCTTTTTAGAACAGTAGCTATTAGAGACAGAGTAATTATCAATAAGAACAGTTGTACTCAAGGGCATGCAAAAACAAAGTGGTGCGATTCACAACTAAACTCCTATGAGCCTGTTCTTTTTGGTAAGTCAAAACAAAGCACAATTAGTGTAGTCCAATTCACTTTTATGAGCTGGATCTCTTTATGAATCATTCAAAAAGACTCATGAGGCACCGGTATCCTTCACTGAATGAACTCCTTTGGAGTGGTTATTGAATCAACCTCGCTGAGCCTAATAAACTGCAAGTTTTGTGGCAATCCTGCCAGAAAACAAATTTCTGTCAAACAAGGATCATTGCAATGACATAGTTTTACATATAGTTCTTCCAAATATGCCTTTAGAAATATGCATTCTACCAGTAATCTATTTAAGTTTGTGCTCTCCAAAAGAAAGGCGGCCAAATGGGGTTGGAACAACATGAAGATGACAATCTTCATATTTAGGTGAACTATCCTTTAACAGATTAGCAAGTCTCATGTGACCTACTGTATAATCACATAGATTTAATGTCACAGTGAACTTGCTTCCTGCATGTTAAATGTACCTTTAACTGTCACTGACATTCATTTCAAGGGTAGATCCATGACTGGAATCATCAAAGGAGATCTTTCATTCCACCAGGGAACAGTGACTGACAGGAAATCTGACTTCAGAGAAGATGGCCAAGAAATGATGCACCAATGAACCTGTCCTTTCAGTGTATACAAGGCCCGGCGGAAAACTATTGTGCATAGAGGAGAAAAAATTGCAGAGATACTGATTGTGTGAATGGGCATTAAAATGGATTAAAGATAAGTAACAGGATTGGTACACACAAGTGCACCAGGTGAAATCGTTTGAAATTTGCTAATACTGCCAAAGCCGAGATCAAGATGAGCTTGTTTTGATCAGCTATAACATTCTGTTTACACGGAGAGGGAAAAACTATCTTAGCCAGTTTTTTTTTTTTTTTTTTTTTTTGTATGGGATTTAAATACAATTCTTAAAATGCAAAAACATCATTTCAGATTAATATTAAATCAGATATGCACTATTATGTGAATGATACAAAAATGCAGGTAAACATGCACACTCCTTTACATTTAGTATGGGAACATTCTGTAGACTTCTATTATATGGAAATAACTATAAATGCTTTACACTAACTTAAACTTAAAACTTCAGAATTAAATATACATGCAGTGCTGTGCAAAAGTCTCTTGAAGAAACTGTCCTACAAAGCTACCTGAAGTGTAGGACAAAAGCTGTTTTAAATGCAAAGGATGGTCACACCAAATGTTAATTAGATTAAATGAATACAAGTTAATTGATAAATAAAATCTATTTATGACATCATTTTTGAAAGCATCCTCACTTTACAACATTTTCACACAAGTGCTTAAAACTTTTCACAGCACTGTAGCTTTGTAGGTAGGTTTCTTCAAGCATCTTGGAGACATTGCCACAGTTCTTCTGGATTTAGTCCGTCTCATTTTTTTCCTGTTTCTTCATGTCATTCCAGATGGACAGCATGATTTTGAGATCAGATCTCTGTGTGGAGTATATGAATCCCTGTGTGGAGTATAAATGGCTAATGACTTTTGCATAGTATTGTATATATAAGGAAATAATATATAAAAATGAATAAAAAATTATATAATATAAATAAATTATATTATTTATTAAAAATAAAAAATATAATTTTTTTTCATCTGCCATTGGTCATGAAATTGATAGTCCCACTCCAAGATTTCTGTACGTTGAGCCAATGTTGGCTCGGTCATGATGCTAAACAAAAAGAGCAATGACCGTGTCACAGAGCCATTGCATTTAGTGGACTCAGATGGCTTACAAATGTCTTTTAGCATTCATACATATTAAGCTGGAGAAGTGTTTTAACAGGAAAAAAATACACACTTAAGCTTTAAATTGATTTTGTGCAGGCTCTTCTGTTGCAGACAGGTAGATACCTCCACATTTTAAGAGCCTCTCCTCATTAATTTTCTTCAAGCCGCCGGTCATTTAAACAAATAGAGAGGTCTAGTTTCCCACTGGACCCACTAGCAGTAGTCTCGTCATTAAGAAATGATTATGATTCTAATAAATCTTATGTCTTTTAAGCTGTTATGGAGGCAGAGGGCAATTAAATTTACCTCCTACCTCTTGTTAACTCTTGAATCTGAAGATCTCAGCACATGTAGAAAAGGAATATTACTATACTGTGTTGCTCTCAATCTAATCTTTTTTTTTTTTTTTTTTTTTTTTTTTAAAAAGCCATCTTGACATATTCCTCATTAAAAGTCATACAGGGTAGGATACTTCCCAGAAATCAGGCTCTTGGAATCAGGGATGCCACTTTGATTTGTCCGAGTCTGTCTGAGACTAAAGCTAAGAGATAAGTCCAATCTGGAGATAATGTCATACACAGAAGCTGGAGCAAACGCTAAATTTACTTTTTAAGTTTCATCTTGTTTTGGGGGAGCTCCAGTGAAGCTTTTTTTCCCTATTGTTTCCTCAGCTGCTGGTGGGAGAGGAAGTTAACAGCCAAGCTGTCAGTTGCACAGATGTAGGCATTCACTACATCTGCTGGTGGATAATAAAGGTCTTAAAAACAATGCAGAAGTTCTGTAATCAATAGTTCTGTGGCTGTGCTCAAACTTGTGGGATACAGGGGATTTGGGCAAAGCATACATTAGAGCCTTCTGGGTTCTGTCATTATCAAACATAATATATGTACATTACCATTCAAACCATTGGCATTTTTTAATTCAGCTAGGATGCATTAGATTAAAATAACAGTAAAACATTTATAACATTGCACAAGTTTTCTATTTTAAATGTATTATGTTTCCACAAAAACTATTAAGCAGCACAACCGTTTTCAACACTGATGATGATAATAATAAAGTTTCTTGAGCACTAAATCAGCATATTAGAATGATTTATGAATGATTGCAATACTGAACACTGCTGAAAATTCAGGTTTGGAGAAATGAACAGCTTACAGTTTAAAATATTTTTGCTGGAATATATTTTTACCATACAAAATTACCATTTTACTGCACTGTATAGCCTATTTTATTAAATAAATGCACACTTTGTGAGCTTAAGAAAATTATTTCAAAACATTTAAAAATCTTGCCAGCCTTTTGAATGATAGTGTTTATATGTGCATTTAAGCCATTTAAATGTATTAAATACATTTACATAATCTATTTTGTACCTCTCAAACTACCCTCAATTCTAAATTCTGCGCACAACCCAGTCAGGGTGACCAGAATTAAATTTACTGTCCATAAGATCTTTTCCAATTCCCAATTCCCAAGTACTTGCTTGGCTTAAGTCTCAACCTGGCCTTGGCATTTAGTGTTCTTATCAAGGGAGATTATTACGGCCAATTTTTTAACTATAAAATGTTTTAAGTTCCCAGTCAAGGTCATAGTAGTCTTATTGAGTGTGTTTTGACTGCAGCATAAAGCTTTGAAAAAGTTCAGATGATATTTTGCAGTTAAGCCCCTTTCAGTTTTAGAAGAGGTGCTGTATTATTGTTTTCCATGCAGTCAATCACAGGTCACTGGCGACTGACTGTCACAGGTGGGTGGCAAACAAGCAATTTTATTTTATTTTTCACTATGTGTGAATGCAATCTGACAATGGATGAAGAGAAAAGATGGAATGTTTTCAGAGTGCCTAAAAAAAATAAAAGTTCAAAATGATAGAAGAAAAACACCTCTTTGCACATGCAGAAAAAAATGTAAATACTGTGCATTTTTAAAAAAGACTGGCAAAGACTGGCATGTGATCTGTTAATGTAGTAATATACAGTATATTTGGCCATACTGTTGACTACATATCTATATATCCTCACCAATCAGGTATGAATCAGGGCAGAAAACTAACTGGAAAGGTGAAGAAACAATCAAAAAAGGATAAAATAAGAAGAGGAGTTGCAAACATCAGTATATAACTGAATGTTTTACATCCAAACTCACTGTGGAATAGATGACTTCTAGGCAAAACGAGGAAGATAAATGTGTCTCTCTCACAAATGGTATCATCTATTATGTGACCTATTTTACAAAAGAAGTTTACTTGGCTGCAGATGGGCTCATAAATTTCTGAAACGGACAAGCCAAAGATAGATACACTCTTACATATGCTCTTGAGGCGATAGCCGTGAATTGTTATTAAATCCAAATCAGCTCTTAAAACGAGTCTAGTTCCTCTGTACCGTATGTTACCAATAAAGCTGCTGCTCACAAACCTACAAAAAAAACCTGTAGATAAAAATAGAAACAACATTAATTTCATCTCTCAAGTGCATGTTCCCAATCACACTCTATGCAATCCATAGGAAAAATGACATATTATGGGCATCCTATTGAAGCGCCTAGTATGAAATTACTTAATGTCAGAAAGTGCTTAAAATAATGTGCTATATCTCAAGACCTCAGAACTTGCACTTGAGGACATTAATGAAACTCTACCTTGAGGTTGTGGCAGACCAGATGGCAGGCATCAGCAATGTCATTGAAGTAATGATCAGTCAGCTGTTGCCAAATGAAGCAATCCCCTTTAATGATAAACCAACTTTAATGAGGCGCTGAGGTAAAACATGATGGTCTACACACATAAAATGACATCATACTCTACTTGAGGAAAAAAATATAGAATTTTGTGAGAAATTTTGCTCTCTTCACAGAATTCATCTAACATAAATGCATATACATTAAAACAACAGCTAAGAGGTTCAATTCATGTATTTTTTGGGTCAACTTGTTGTTTGTTATATACTTGTTTCTTTATTTTTGACTCTGTCTGTGCTATATTCCTGCTGTTTCTCTTTATCATTTGCGTGGTCAGTCTGCCAGTGAGAGATTTTGTGCTGTGCACACTAAAGTACTGTGAAACTCCATGGGAGACCTCATTTATACATTCAGTGAGAGCGACTAGTGCATTTCATTTCTGATGCCAAAAACATCCACTTTTTTCACTTTCAAAGAGGACAAGACAGGAACAAGTGCTGCAACTGACAGGACTGACAAGCATTCATTTTAGTCTGCCAAACATGAGCTGCTAGATCAATTCAAACTAGAAAACGGTTTGATCAAAGTACACTATAAAGCATGTCTTCGCCTCTCACTTAAGCATATCACTTTATCACTACACTTCCGATAAATAAAATAAATCAATGAAGTTGAAGGTGCGGTCATCCTTATTCTCCATAATATACTTTACCTAAAGTTAACCTGACTGGTGGCAATTTGCAATATGCATCGCAAAAAATCTCTTGCAGTCTAATGTCATCACAAGAAGATGAAAAAACAGAGAAGAAATTGGTTGGTTTACCAAGTGATTTTATATCCTGCAAGCTTTTTGAAAAACGAAGTAAATTTGCACTTAGCAGTAGCAGTGGATTTTGCTTGCAGATCAATAGTCACAGTCATTTAGAAGGGAGAAAAGAAGAGAATATTCTGGTGAATCGCTACTGAATGCAATGAATATAGACTGCTTTACACTGGTGAGTTCAGCTCTGAAACAATGCTGAATATCAAATTCCGTTCAAAGATGCAATGTTACGTACAGTAAAATCTATACTTAAAGGGATAATAAAATAAAACAAAAACAAAAACGATGATTCTGTAATCATTCACTCACCCTCATTGTCCTTTCAAACCTGCATGACTTTTGCTTTTCTGTGGAGCACAAAAGATGAATTTGAAGAGTGATTTGACTTTCATTTTTTTGACACCCAGGACCAATTTTTGAGTGAACTTACCTTTTTACTCTCCTGAACCTAATTACCTCCAATCAGTTAATGTAGAAATAAGGAATCATGGGTCAGGTTCATAATTCTTTATCAGGTGAGGAGCACAGGCTGACCTTTCCTGAGAGGAAGTTAAAATCTGTTAGAAAGATGTGCAGTGGAATTATTCAAATCGCTGATTGTGGTTTGCCGTTAATGCTGACAGTGGTGAAGTGGATAGGTTTAATTTTCAGACATGCTTCGTCAGAACTTTTCTGATCAGCAGCAGTGTTAGCATAGCTACACAGGCGATTATTTTGAAATTCCACAGAGTGGATGTCACTAAAAAGTGCAGAACCTCCATTTGCTGTTCCTCAGCCTCCTCTTCCCTCGGAGGAGCAGTTCTCTGTAGAAATACATAGCGGTTTCTTCAAGCAAAGCCTGAATGTACCCTACATTTAACAACTGTTCTGACAAACAGCTATTAAGTAGCAGAAGATATATGAGGTGAGCATGAATACTCATGGGAAATGGGGTTTGTCCTTTATATAATATATATATTTTTTTTTTTTTTCTTCCAAGTGACCACGGGAACATTTATTGTAAATGTATCTGTAAAGGTTTTAATCATTTGCTCCTCTTTGTGAATTTCCCCTTAAGGTACATCAGCTAGTGCTTACGATTTCTCAAGGTTAATGCAACGGGTAAAACAGAACCAAAGAACAGAAAGTTTTTTATTTCAAATATGACCTAAATTACATATTCGAAAGCATTCAGAGTGCCTTGAGTCATTTTAAATTAGTTCCAAAGCAATCAATGTGTTTGTTACATGTCTGGAAAAACACATTCATGAAAAAAAGCACAGCTCATGTGCAACATGCCTGTATCATTATAAGACTCCACTTTAGCTCATCTGAAATTAATGAATATATTATAATTGTGGAAAAAAAAAAAAATAAAGGAGGAAAAAGGAAAAAAAGAAAATGAGGATACCAAAGCCTTAATAAAGTCCCTGAGCTACCAGCATTTTCTGTTTAATTGTCTGTCCAGATTATATACATTGATTATGATGATGATCACTTTGTTTTGCAGAGGGTGTGTTAGAACCTTCTTGTCTAAGACATAATTAAAGATCAAATATTCCTCTTGGCAGGAGTAATTAAATAATACCTCTGCATTGGTGATCACTCTCTGCATCTCTGCGTAAGCCAATTCAGTCAATAACGCAAACTTTGACCCCATGAATCAACCTCAGTCTATACTGTTTTCAGTTCCCTTTCGATTTTAACACTCAGTACTAGGTATCAAAACAAGGTTAAACTTGGGTAACAAATTCAGCCAGAAACATTCTTTCAAGAAACACATGCTCAACAAAACTGTTTTCACACACTCTCTCTCTAATGCTTTGTGATAGTAAGTGTTTAGATCACATGTATTAACTTAAGGCTTTTAGACGTCCATTCGCAAAGTGTGCTGTTGTGAAAACCTAGTATTACATTGATGCCGGCTGCTTCGATCAGTGCAGGCAGATTTATTTTGTGAACCGCTGTGACGTGGCTCAGATGAATGCATCTCGCACAATAAGCTCCTTTCTCCCTTCTGACTCACATATCATGATGAAATTGACTACAAGCATGCTTCATTTTCTTTGAATAGACAACTACAGTCATTTTACCCAAGATGCACAAGCATGGCTAACACACAGAATTAAGGCGCTGGCTCGTTTGCGGCTGTGCTGCAGGTTCAAGCAGATTGAATAAAGGCTCTCGCACAGGTCTGGTCCCTGTTCTGCCTCCCTGCTGGGCCCCATTGATTTGCATGGCACAAGATGAAATGCATGTTTCCTGTGAGCTCATTCCACCGCTCTAAGCATTATTTTCTCCTGTTCAGTCAGGACTTATCTTAGCAGGCTGATGTTATTTTTATAATGGCACTCATAAATTTCACAAAACAAAGGCCTTGCTGAGATCCATTTTAACTTTCGTTTTGTGGTGGCGTAATATATTTTGGCATTGTGGAGATGTGTATTCATATACCAGGTTAATATCCATGCACCTGGGTTAATGGAAAGGGACTGGTGGTGTGATTTAATATGAGGAAGAAGATGTGTGGTCCTCATTGGCTATACTGCAGCATTCAGGGTCTCTAACATGCATTTCTTCTGGAAGTGATAGATGTTTATGCACACAGAGGATTCCATACTCTCTTGGCAATGCAGAAAAGAAACTCAATAAGCTTTCTAAGGCTTAGCAATGCCCATATTTGACAGAGAGAGAGAGAGAGAGAGAGAGAGAGAGAGAGAGAGAGAGAGAGGGAGAGAGAGAGAGAGAGAGAGAGAGAGAGAGAGAACATATTACAACATATTATTGGTCAGTGATTGTCCAACACAATATTCAAAGACGACTAAATTTAAAGATATTTCTGTGTTTCTACTGTATTTTTTTTTTACAAAACTGCTTTTTTTTCCTTTTTTTTTTTTAACTGAGTGTATTGATATATTAAATTAATTATTATGATTTTGTGATTCCAGGAGTTTCAAGAATTGTTTATTCTTCAATAAAAAGAATAATGAGGCGGAAAAAAAGAAATATAATTCCAGTTTACATCTTTATTTTAAGCACTTTTCAGCATTTATTTTAGATTAGAGTTAGATAATTTAATTATTTTTAATTTAGTAAAATAAATTTAAATACTTTTCAGTCATTGTATGGCCCCCTTGGAACTTTCCTGTGGCCCCCAAAGTCCCGTTTGTGAATCACTGACATAGATGCAATTTGAATAGATTACTAGAAGATCTTCTATATGATCTTCTATATAGTTTCTAATAAACTATATAATAGAGCCACTAAATGTTCCTCAACACTGATAAGCCTCTGCTCATCTTTCCCATGCCCCCTCTGCAAATGTGCTGTTTGACACAGCAAACACATTCATTAAAAACCAGAAAAAAAAAAAAAAAAAAAAATCCTGTTATGAAGACATTTTTGTAAACATGTTGGCAGCATGTGCGATACTCTCTAACATGACAGAACAAGCCAGTAACTCACGTTCTGTGGGGATCTGGATATTTTTGGAAGTATTAATTTGACATGACAACAACTTTCCCAAGCTTAACTACATGCTTTTTTAAAATATGCATTCATGCACTGTAAAGAAAAGCATACGAGCTGTTCAAACTGTTAAAAACTTTTCTCAGGATCATTATTAAATCTACAGCTAATTGGTAGTCTGCATAGTTTTGTTTATCTCCTCGAAACTTCTCATAAATTTTAATTCATTTTACTGTATTAACAAACTGTTTCCCATTGCTACCTGCTGATTGTCTCCATCTGTGCTTGGTCAGAACTTGAACAAGTCCTTCAGGCTCTGCAGCAAGACCTTCTGGGTTATACCAGGCCTTCTTCTATAACAAAAAAAGGCAAGAAAAAAAAAAAAAATGAAATCATGGCCTATAGCTATACAGCACATAAGTGAGCTTGAGGAAATGACTCCAGCTGGACATGATTGAATACCATCTCCCCTCCAACCCTTTCAGATGTCACAAAGAGCACTTCAGTACATAAATACATCAAGACATAAGAACAGAACTGCCTGCAATGAAAAGAAAATGCCAACACATACTGTTTTATCCTGTCTCCTGTACAACCCAGTTCAAAAGATCTAAGCGTTCATAAGGAGCTCAACATAAAGCACCTGAAAACCACCAGAAAGAAAAATGTCAGAGTCTCCTGGGGAAATTTTGCTATACTATAGTCAGTGAGCTTTCCTCCAATCAGTAACTCTCTAACTGTCATTAAAAAGCACAAACAGAGAACGTACTGCATTTACACTTAATTAAAAATTAATACTTTTATACAGCAAGGACACAATAAATTGATCAAAGGGAACAATAAAGACTTTGCAAATAAATTTAGCAAATAAATGACATTCTTTTGAACTTTCTATTCAAAGAATCCTGAAAAAAATGACTTTTTAAAACTATTAAGCAGCACTAATAAAGCTGTTTTCAACGTTAATAAGTAATGTTTCTTGAGCATCGTCGGCATATCAGAATGATTTCTGAAGGAACATGTGGCACTGAAGACTGCAGTAATGACTGCTGAAAATTCAGTTTTGCCATCACAGGAATAAGTAACAAAAATAAATAAATAAATAAATAAATAAATAAATAAATAAATTAAAAAAAATAAAATATATATATAAGTTATTTTAAATTCTAATAACATCTCACGATATTAATGTTTTATTGTATTTTTTGATCAAATAAATGCATGCATACTCAAAAACATTACAAAAATCTTACCAAATTTCTGAATGATAGTTAATCATTGCACAGCTCAAAGGCCCATGGTATTTATTAATTTTTTAGCAATTCTAATTTATAATTTATCAGTATTTTAATGATAATTTATTTATCATGATTCATTAATAAACCAAAGAAAACACTGTAAGAAAGCTTTCTCAGATGACTAAGGCCTGGTTTCACAGACAGGTCTTAGAATAAGCTAGGATTATAGTTCAGTTTGGACATTTAAGTAATTTTTATAAATGTGCCTTAGAAAAAAAAAACATTATTAGTGTCCATCTTGAGACAAAACAAAGGCACTGATATATTTTAAGATCAATCAGTGCATGTTTCTTTCAGTTGAAACAGCTCAGACTTGCATTTTAGTCTGGGACTAGTCTTAAGGCTTGTCTGTCAACCCGGGGGTAAGTGTTTACCATAGTCATGTCAAACCAGACTATAGAATTCCCCCACACATCATTTCCAATGCAGCCGTGCCACACAAGTCAAACTAACTGCATTGGGATTGATCGTCTTACTGTCAGATCTCTTTAAATAAGACAAGCCAGTCAATGAGCTTCATTGAAATTAAAGGTGATGGACAGTGATCTACCTTGAGTTTCAAAGTGACTGATAATCCTGTTATCCCTATAAAAGAGTTTGTCCCCCGATGGTTTTCATTTAAACTTTTACTTACAGAAGGTGTTTGAGTAGCTAGTATTTTTTAATCATTCAACAAAGATTTAAGATTCTATCACAGTCTCAGCAGAGAGACGTTTGAGCTAAAAGCGATGTGAGCAGTAAATAAATAAGATGCCGCCGGAATGATATGAGTGAGATTGTGGTGATTGTCAGTACGCCACAGAGCTCTTTGTTTTGCCTGTATGGTGCTCTGACTGTAGGAGGGAGAGTCGTCTCAGCTTCAGATGGCACACCCACAAACCACCCACATTCCGTTCATTTACTGTACACTAAACTGGAACACACACATGCACAAAAAAAAAAAAAGATAGAAACTCAGGTGCCAGTAAAACTGAATACATTTTCAGAGTCAGAGTACACAGATTTTTACCAGTCTGCCTTTAAACAAAGTCACATGTAAAAGGTTTTTGTCGAAGAAATAACAGGAATTACTAAAATATGTACAATTAGAATAAATCATTTCAGATTAAAAAGTAGAGATGCGCTAATATTAAATTTTTGGGAGCAAAAAGCAGATAATTATTTTCAAGTTATGGCCAATAATAAATAATTGTAACAAAATTTTACACTATTTTGTCTAAATTAGTTAAAACACTGAAAACTTTAACTAATTGTATTAAAACCATTTCAGTTTAGACAAAGGTTTTTTTTTTTTTTTTTTTTTAACATTAATATACAAAATGAATTTACAGTATAAAAAATGGATATGCATTGAGTGTTTTAAAAGATTACATGTCAGTGTCATTAAATTTTGGAATAAAAGATGGAATGCACGTTGCAATAATTGCAAAGATGTAAGAATGTAAAATGTATAAATAGCGGCAAAAGGCATGCACAACGTAATATCTAATATAGGCAATAAATAAATGTGTTATTGTATTGGTTGTCTATTTATTTAAAGCCATGACCAAATACACAGCCTATATATATATATATATATATATATATTGCATCTGTTATTAATAAATAAATAAATAAATAGGATTATACAAAATCTGTAGGAAAACCATCTTGAATGACTGTAGTGTCATCTGCAAATTTCAAGAGCTTGACAGAAGGGTCTTTAGAGGTGCTGTTGTTTGTATAAATGGGGAAGAGTAATGGAGATCACACACATTCCTGTATGGGTGCCAGTGCTCACAGTACAGGTGCTAGATGTGAGTTTTCCCAGTCTTACTAGCTGCTGTCTGTCTGTCAGGAAGTTGGTGATCCATTGACAGATAGGGTGGACACAGAGAGCTAGGTCAGTTTCAGGGATGATGGTACCAACCTGAAGCACCAACCTGAACACCAACCTGAAGTCCACAAAAAAGATCCTTACATAAATCCATCAAGGTGTTGCAGGATGTAGCATAATCCTGGACATTATCTTTTAGAGAGCATTCAAGCCACGAATATTTTTGGTCTAGAAAAGAAAGATGACTTTAATATCATGCTAAAAAATAATTAACTCAACTTTGAGAAGTACACTCTCATGCAAATGACCTCAAAGCTAACAGATATGCACTAAAAGCCACAAAATTCCAATTTTTGTATCACAGCGCTCCTGAATAAACATTTTAGATTACAGTAGCCAATGCCGGCAGATCATTTAATGCTTCACCCTCAGAAATTAAGACTAGCGTGTGTTTTCAACCAGCAGAGATGGGTCTATTCTAAGCTAATTACAAAAAATGGACTCCGTTCAGTAACATATAGTACCTCCAAAGCCGATTGACACGCAAGCAAGCATAAAACCTTGAGATGACATGTCTACTTTTTAATAAGCTCAATGCTATCTGCTCTAATGGAAAAGGCTCTGAGCCAAGGCTCATAAACCATTCTGTATCATTCTCTTTGAACTACAATAGACCTTCACTCTGCGTAGGTTACCTCACAGCCAATGCTTTTGTACCCTCTGTATTAGCAAGCTTTCAAGTGTGTGTGTGTGTGTGTGTGTGTGTGTGTGTGTGTTTGTGTCAACAAAACCATGGACACACTAACGAAACAAGACTTCTCTTTTAGCTGTGTACAGATATTTCTGGACCTGAGGCTGTAATGTTTACAAAAATATGTACTGACTGAAGCCAAGTGGTTAATTTAATAAAAAATAAAGACAGGCTATAAAAACAGAATATAAATACTGATACTAGTAACCAGGCAGAGTGCTATACCAAAAGTTCTCTTTATTAGCCGGAGCTGCCTCTTATTCACACCATGAACATATATAAAATAAATAATAAATTGCTCTTCACATCATTCCAAATTAAATTCCAATTCATATTTCTGTTTAGTACAGTTGCAGTTCACACTAATAAATTGAAAGCGATACAATTCTTCAATTCTGAATTTTTCACAACCCTCATACACAGACTGACTAAAAGTCTTATCAAGGAAATAATCAAATATTGATTCATATCAAACTTTGCATCAAATAATAAATCGTGTTTCACCAAAACATCATTAGACAATGTTAAAATGAAGACGGTCACGCCAGACAAAACTACTTCACACAACAACTAACATACTGAAAAAAGGATATGTCACACTGTAGGGCTTCTTTTTTCATAAATTATAATACATTTAAAATGATAAAACATACTATCAACTTTTCCACAACAAATTGAGTTGTGGAATCTTTGAGAAGTCAATCTTTAACATTTAGCACATCTTTTATTGCTCAAAGACGTTTATGAACTCACACGTTCATAAATCAAACTTAGATACTCAGAAATATAAAAACGTATCCACATGTGCGATTACCATATTAAAACCGCTCTGAAGGTGGTCTTGGCTCAGTCAAGTTTATTCGGTCTTGTAAAATATCCAGAATTCTGACATTCAGACAATGGCGATATTGTCCCGGCAGTTGCGTTGCTAGCTCTTTCTCCTCCAAAGTCTGCAAAAAAACGCATCTCCTCTGTCTCTCTGCCCTTCCATCATTGTTTTCTCACATCAGCCATCTGCTGTCTGTCCTGGGGGTACTTCACAGGCGGGTTTGCACCCCACATACTGAGTCATAGATGTGCTTATCTTTGCAAAACTCTCCATGCATGACAGCTGGCAAGGAGCAAAGTTTAGATGCCAACACAAAACCCCACAAAATAAAACAATGGGATTGGGGAAATAACACTGTCATCTGTCTGAACAACCCAGATGGCAAAAGGTTGGAGGAAATGCAACTCGAAATAAAAACCTAACACCGTCTCACCTGTGTCTATACACGGATCTAAAAAGCCTGCTGGAGTGATTTATCCCAAGCCCTTATTCCCTTGCCTCTGGCTACGCAAACCCTTTCCATTAGCACGTTCTTGTAGTCACTGTGCCATTTCAGCGGTTTGCACCCTTCAGCTGAACTCCAGCCCATGCTGGAAGCACAGAGGTGGCCCTTCAAGGCCACATTCTCCATCTTTATTTCACAGCAAACCTGAGCCCCGTTGCTCAATCACTTTTCTCCCTCGTGCTTCATCGCAGTCCTATCCCCCTATATCCCGAGGCCATTCCGTAGAGTAATCCTGGAATGAACCTGCCAGAATCCACAATGAAATCCAGAGGAAACAATAAACAGCTTCACTGCTGGGAGCTATGTGCCTTCTCCTTGTTCTGAGGCAAGTCAATTAAGCAGCCAATGACCTACAGAAAATGTTGTAATAGTTCCAGCACCACAAGAATTGCTTTTAATGCATAGTGGTTATAACAATAATTGGACCTGATGGTTGATTGCATAGTTAGGCAACCTCATGCTGCACTCCTTCTCTTTTGTACTTCTGAAGTGTTCCTAGCTTGTTGGGTTTGCATATTTCGCAGGTGCTTTGTAGTGTACAACAATGGGGATGCTGAAGGGTCAAACTCGTAGGACTTGTTTGTGAAACTGTGAATGGAATATGAAATCCAGGAGAGCATGAGTCATTACATATAACCTCACTATGAACAACACCCTCAATTATTTTTAAGCTAAAGACTGAATGCTGCCATAGCAACAGCCTCATGCATGAGGTTTTGTGCAGCAAATATGCAAAGCACATGACCACATCACAACCTATGCACTGGTAATCACATATAGTGACAGTACACTCTTAAAAATAGTTTCCAAAAGGGTTTTTACTGTGTAGTGGCACCAAAGAACCACCACTTTGGGTTCCCCGAAGAACCTTTCAGTGACCAGTTCTTAGTGTGAGGAACTAAGAATAATCTAAAGAACCTTTTTCCACAATAAAGACTTTCTGTTAACTAAAAAGGTTCCATGGATGTTAAAGGCATGATGAAAGATGCCAATGAAGAACCTTTATTGTTATAAAGTGATAATGAAAATTGCAACACCAACACCACGCATCTTTGTTCTGATTCCTGCAATCATCACTTTTTTTGTTTCCAGGATCACTGGCAGGAGTTTTATTGGCAATGCAAGGGTCTTCACCTCTGTTCTACAGCCCATTAAGAATTCATGACTTCATTATGAGTATATGATATGATTTGCTCTCCATCTCCAAACTACAGAAAATGGCTTCCACAAGAATGATCTGTTGTTGGCCAGTAAATACATTAAATTTGTATGATATAATTATCAGTTAGGAAGCAACCATGCCTCAATTTGAACGTGTTAACCTTTTTTGTGAAACTAAGTCAATGACATAACTACATTGGAAATTTGTTAAAGTTTTCAAGCTCAGTTTATGTTAAATATGTTTTATAAATGCTGTGTTAAATATCACACATTTCCATTCCATTCATGAGCATTTCTGAATGCGTTTATGGATCACTGGATGCATACAGCATTAGTATATTGATTTTATGGAAATGCATTTGCCTTTTCATTCTTGAATCTGCAGCTGACACCTGTTTTGCCTAAATATCAGCTGGGTTGAGAACAGAACAGAGATAGTCTACATAGTCTACATGAGACTACATATAAAAAGCACTGTGACATTCGGGATTTGATCGTTGTCTGTGTATGGTTTGTATTACAAGAAATAAAATTCCATGAAACATGCAAAAACTATACTTCAAAGCCCCCAGCAAATCAAACCTCTTATTGTATTTTAGGAATTTGTGATAGGGCCTTTTTGATGTGCTTTTCAAAGCCACTTTGAGCTTCTCTACCCTTCTCCCTAGTGTTTTTTCTTCTCGTGTGCAGGAGGATAAATTGGATCTGACTAAAGTGCTAAAATCAGTCTACACTTTTAACATCTGGTTTCACGTCCAGATTGAGGTCAGTAGCATGTATGCTGGGATTTTAGCCAGGTCTATCTCCTGCTTGAACAGGTTTGATCATGATGCACCTTTTTTCATAAACAAATGTAATATTTATGAATGAGACACTGTAACAACAGCACATTCTATAATTGAGTTTCATGAATCCATAGCATACTGCAAACAAATCTTGAAAGTCATGAGCAGCAAATAATTCACTGACATGTACTCAGTACTGGAAAGGTCTGTCTGTTGCACATTGAGGAGACAGTTCTTTCAAGAAATGAATTACTGGGTCTACTTCCTGACATGATGTAAGTTACTATTGTGATTTCACAGTCTACTGTAAGTCATCTGTCAGTCAAAGCTTGTATTTACTTGTACAAACAGTGTATAATAGGGCACAGGTTAACAAGTTAAAAGTGAATGTAGACACAGAGGGGCTGATTTACTAATTTTGTTATGTGTGCTGAAAGTTTCTCACTCAAAATGTATGCTTCATTCACAACAAGTGCATATAGGCTACACAAATTTATTCTTACCCGCATCTGCTGGATTATAGATACATTTAGTAAATCGAGAGAATGCAGAAAACTGGCAGGGTACTTCAGAGATACATGGGAAATCATGCGTTCGCATTCCCAATTGCGCAAACAACAAATGAAATCTACTACTCCCTTTCAAGGTCTATCCAGTTTTAATGTAATTTAACACCAGAACAAGTTTAGTTTAGTGTCAAATGAAAACAGATACTTTGCTTTTGCTATATTAACAATATATTTATAGCCATTTTATTGTGGAATTATTCTTTTAAAAATGACTTTTATGCTCTGTAAACATGCAAGTACAGCAAGATCTTCGAATAAAGTCAGAAGCACAATAAATAAATAGGTCTAGGCCACGTGTTGACATTCAAACCAGCAGCGTGATTGCTTTTATACAAAGACGATAAACAAGGAGTAACTTACCTACGTTTAGAGACATTTTGCCTCATGTATTTTTGATCCACCAATGAAATAGTTCCAAACGAATCCAAATTTGATCGACTAATTGTAGTGCGTCTGAGTAACTGCTGTGGCTTTCCTAAAGAATCAGTGTTTTAGAACTAATCATTTGAGTGAACAATTCAATGAGTCACGTAAATGCGTAACCTTCAAAAACAGCAGAGACTCACTGAAAAATATACACAAACTTTTCAGCTTCTTATCAATATGACTTCTGCATAGAAAAAAAAAATCTGCTAGATTTATGCATAAATTTGCATGTTACAGACCCTTCTCAAAACACATTTCCAGAGAAATGGATTCTTCTCAGAGATGCAGTTTTAATTATTTCTAACCAGAATTTATCCTGCTTATATAATGAATTATGTATAGAAAACAGTCAATGACATCATTTAGAGGTTTAGAGAGTGTTCCAGATTCATCTCGCTGTAGAAATGTGTAAATAGAATTGTTATCCCTGAGCTGAGACAATAAATGTCAGCGCAGCTCTTGCCTTGCCACAACAGCATCTCAGCTCCACAACAATTCAATTGCCGCACTGTGGAAACACAACATGACAAAGTATCCACTGAGACAAGATTACAGCTTCAAATACTGGCGGCCCTGGCTATTTTCATGGCCAAGAGCACATAAGCTCATGTTTCCAAAGAGTTATTTTCATAAAATCTTATGACGGTAGCTTCTACTGGGCACTGATACCCACTAGTCCTTTATTGGGCAATATTTACCATCACAGCTGCAAACTCATACTCTCTACCTCAATTACAGGCACTATACCAAAAGACAGACCTCACTACACTTGCCAGCTACCTGGTCTCTGATGAGATTTGGAAATATCTCATCATGAGAAATATCTCAAATATCTTGAATATTTTGTAAAACTTCTAGACACTTCAATCATGTGGTGAGAAATAAATGAAGGGTTTATGAAAGAAACATCTGCCTTTGCACCTGCATAGGCAGAGTTTAAATGTGTAAACATACAAAAAATGGACAGTTTCTTAAGGTACATGGTTTCCAAGGATTTACTTCCTTAGTAAATGTTAATCTAACAGCAGGGCTTGGTTAATGTCATAGTAATATGAAGAACATGCTGATTTTTCTAAAAGATTTGACCTCTGTGCATTGCTTTGAGCACAGCTTTTTTTTTCTTTTTTTTCTTCATGTAATGATTTCATTTGCTTGTTTTCCTTCCAGAAGCATTTGTATTTGAAAAGCGGGGGCTATGGATCACAAGAGACAATAAGTAAGGCAAGAAATGGTGACAGACAGCTGTCTGGTAGCTAGGCAACCCCAAGAGTGTCTTTGATAGAGACCTTGGACAGAGCCTGCTTTCTCAAATATCTTGTCCAAGTGCTGCAACCTTGCAGATGAGATTAAAAATTATTCCAGTCTTCATTGTCACAAGATCCTCCAGAAATCATTCTAACATGCTGATTTGGTGCTCACCAAAAAAAATAAAAATCTTATTATAACATTTTTTTTTTTTAGCTATGATATAATTCCAGAAAAGCATTAAAAATAAATACACAAACAAATAAATAAAAGTCTCTTGTAACAAAAACGTTTTTACTCATACTTTTGATGAATGTATTGCATCCTTGCTAAATTAAATTATTAATTTCTTAAAAATATATATAACTGACCCCAAACTGTAACAGTAGCATACATTAATGGTAGTGTACATTATTAAGTTAAACCTTAGATTCATTTTTTCTGTGAATTTCTGTTATTTTCCATGAGCACTTTTCAACCCTCTCTCTGACTCTAAGAATTAGAATAAAACTGAGCAAAACATACACTGTAAAAAAATCTGTAGTTTTAACTAAATTATTTTGCCACCTGTGGTTGCCAGAATAATTTTGTGAAAAACATATTTACAGAACAACTTGTAAATTTTACAATATAAAACAGTAATTTACAAACAAGAAAATCTGAATGTAAACCAGTCAATTCAACAACGCACACTGCTACTACAATCTGTTTTGTAACTTTAACATATACTGACAACCACCATAATAATGCAGATGATATAAGAGAAAGCCATATGAAGAACCAAAGTTCATCACAAGTAGCTTTTCCACAAGCTGAAGTGTATTCTAACATACAAACAACCTTCATGCAAACATAAAACACAATCATTTATAGTTTTTCCCTGTATTTATTACGGGAAAATAAAGGGGTCATAGATTACGATTTCACCTTTTTAACTTTAGTTAGTGTGTAATGTGGCTGTGAGCATAAACAACATCTGCAAAATTACAATGGTCAAAGTTCAATGCAAAGGGAAAAATTGTCTTTTACAGAATTTGCTTTTTAAGGCCTACAACAAACGGCTGGTAGGAACTACAACAAGCTATTCCTGGGTTAGTGACATCACAAAACCTTAAATTTACATAAACCCTGCCCCTGGGAACATGCAACTACCCGTAATGGTAAGAGGCGTGACATTTCTGGATAATGTGCACTAGGAGGTTAGCGAATCACAACACACTGGGCCAGGTAACCAATCTGAGCCCACTGCGAATTTCTGAGGGAGGAACCACGAAGTCAACAGACTGTTTTTAGGAGAACAGAAAAGCAGGTAGAATAAAGGTAAAATATGTAAAAAAATAACGATTTTACGAAACGAAAATAATATTTTTTTTTTAAAACGAAGCATGAACACGTTACATGAACACACGTTACATGCAAAAAAGACGGCAAACCACCCCTTCCTGTAGCGTTTTTACAACTTTTTACAGTTAAAATTACACTCATTTTTTTACAGTGTAGCATAAACGCTTCAAATTGTACTTAATCAACAACTGTTAAAAACAAACTGAAATTCTTCAGACAGCTGAAGGAAAAAGGTTTCGCAAATGATGTTAACAAGTTGAAATGTTCGCAAAAATGGTCATGAGATATTCATCTTCATCACATTAGAAAGCTATGAAAGTTCAGAATGAGCCTTTTTTGCTGTTTAGTTTCAATAAATCAGTTTTTAGACTGAAAAGGAAGTTTCTGAAAATTACAGTATGTTTGCATAATACACAGAGCGCTTTTTATCTCAAAAGATCAAACGAAATTTGACTGCTCACAATATGACCCCTTTAACTACTATGTCTAAGGTTATTCCAAAAGAGTAACTGTCATGTATCCAAAATTCATGGCGTTTCCTCAAACGCTTCTCACACAGTTTTCGATGTTTCAAGCTGAGCAAATACGCAAAATCTCAACTCTCAAGCTGAGAATTTTTTCTTTATTTTCTCTTGATTCTGCATGAACATAAAAGCAAGTTACCGCCAAAAGAACACAGCGTGAACCATTTCACAAGTAATAAAGTCTGCTGATGATGGATTACTTTTATACGGCACCTTTTATCTGGGAGACGTTTTAGTGTGAAGGAGGAGACCTCGCGGCTCATCACACACTAATCATGCACTTACAGCACTGAACCATTTGAATCATTGGCCACACAGCCCCAAAAACCACATCGCACTGAGCCCAGCAGACACCACACTACATTCAGCAGGTGGAACAAAAGCTCCTCTGAGGGGACTACACAATCGTTTGCTGTTTTATTTCAATTTCTCTTTACAAAAATCTGTATCTAGGATTTGTTTTTTAGCAAACTGAACAGTAAATATACTCTACATGGAGACAGTCGACCGGCTTTACACAGCTGAACAAATGTGAGGTCATCAATCTCAGAGTGCCCCACTTAAACAGCTGAAGCAGTGAAATGCTTTCATTTTGCATGATTCAGCCTCCCCAAATCTGGATAAACAATCCACTGATCATTCACTCTGACCTTTAATCTATTATTCTGAAAGCAAAAAAACTCTGGAAAACAACAACAAATTGAGACTGAGAGAAACAGGTCATAAAACAATAATTAAAAGACCTCCTGCATCAGGAGGAATGTCTTTGTAGGACTGGCTGGAACAAATGATTGATTTCAAAAGAGCGTGTGAAAGCACTGAGATGTGCTTATGTTCTGATGGTTTCTTGCGTAGTGTTGATGTACTTGTGCGTGTACTTGTCCTTTTTGTCAGTCTGTATGAAGAAGAAAAAAATAAATAAATTAGATTTTTGAAGTCGGTTGAAATATAGGCTAAAAATGATAGATAGATAGATAGATAGATAGATAGATAGATAGATAGATAGATAGAACAAATTCTATTAGATCTGTTATCTGTTAGATACTGTAAGAATCTTTCATCTTCTATCACAAAGTACAAAATAATTGTATGAAGAAATGATTATTATCCAATATAGCAATATTGCTTCTGTTTGGGGACATTTTGACCCAACGAAAACACATTAAGCAAAAACTAATTCAAATAGTCAGTTTGAAGGATTGTGCAGCCACCTAACCAGAGAATTGTAACATGTAAAAATGAACTAGCATTTAATCATGTTTTTATATCTAGGGTCACTGGGACCCCAAACAGAACTAAGAGCTTTTCCACAGAGGACATTTGAAACATGTTTTATAATTTGAACTGGTTTAAAAGTCATGACATAAGGTACAACCCTGATACTTTGCTGTTAATTAGGTTAATTTGAGATTTTAATATAGCATTTGGGTCTCTCTGACTCCAAATATAACATGAAAGTCAAATTAGCTCTGGCAATTATTCGAATTGCTTAATTTGCAGCCGTTACCCAATAATGTTGCTTTAATAACAAAAGAACATCTTGTAAACAGTGCAACACCTGAAATAACTAAATAAATAACATACTGTCCTTCATTTTTGGCAACCACTAGGCCACATACAAATATTGTTTTCTTTCCATTGTGCAAAAATAATCTGGCCCTCAGTTGAATTTTTCATTCACACTGCTCAGCAATCTATTACTGTGCTGTGATCTACAAAATACCTGAGGTACATGAAATGCTAATGCTACTTAATACACTGAACAGCAGCTTGCGGTCTCTTGTAACAAACAATGTTTTACGTTCAAAACAGAGAAGAGTTTTCTAGACCCCTGATGGAGTTGAGAGTAAACAACAAGGGATGCCAGAATCCAGATCAATTTCCTAACTGGCTAAAATCAATTGACTCTCAGTGTCATTGTTATTAGACCTGCCACAGTATTGAGTGTGTTGACCAAGCAGTGTGCTGCATAAGTC